>JAAAKO020025753.1:0-14168 GCA_010015015.2 Bolitophila cinerea
AAGTGTAAAATATTGTCACTAAACAAAAAAAGCTTTTTGTGTAAATATTATGAATGTGTTGGTGTGCACTTTCAAAAGGCTCTTGTGGGCATCAAATACATTGAATTCATCAAAAACATATGTATATTTATAATTAATATACAGAAAATATCTGTGACAGATATTTTAATTCGATCTTAATTTACAAACATAGTATGAAAATTTAACAATTTGGCAGAAATCATAATAATATCTCTGACAAACTTTTTTTTTTCTGTAAGCATAATAATGTATTGCATTTATTTCCATTAAATTAAAAAAATATATAATATATAAATTAAAAAATAAAGTTACCTTCCCCCTCAAAAATGTATACATACAATTCAGCCATTTTTTTAATTCTGCAAATGCAATTAAACATTTCAGCCGACAACATAATAATTGTTTTATTTAAACCAATTTCCCGTATACATTATACTCTATACATATATAGTATTTACATATAATATTGTAAATTAAAATTTGTATGCGTTACTGACCTCTTCCCATCCTCCCTCCGAATCCAATATGACTGAAACTGTGGGCACCACCACAAAATGCACAAACAACATTAATACATTAGCCCCGCTCAATATATACAAAATTATACCCAAAACATGTACTTATAATAAATAATTAAATATGTGTTCAATGGATTTGTGCGGTGCTGTCATAATTGCGCACATACATACATTTGATTCGTGGATGCTGATATCTGCAATTGCAAAATACACCATTTTCATAATTTAAAATACTCACTGAATTAAACAGACATACACTCTGTTTTATAATGTTAATTCGAAAACGCAATGCAACCAAAGACAATAGAGATGCTGTTGTTGTTGAGTTTGTATAAATTTACAATATCAGATAAAAAAACTGATTATTAGTGTCGGATCGCAGAGTTTTTGTGAGTGATAGACGTGTCATTTTGATGAGTCTTTCTTAATTAAGCTCTGTTTTTCCACGCCTGTGTGTCTGTCATTCTGCAATGTGCAAGTCAATCAATCGGCTATGCTCTTAATTTTATATACATAATATAATCAGTATTATAAATAACTAATAGATGTTGTGCGCCGGCTAAAGCCAATGACAAATCATAGTGTGTTCCAGGGATTTTTAATATATATTAATTATGAATGACACAATAATTCTTAACGCCCACAGTATTTAATTTGGTTCAGTATTTCATTTCTTATTGCCCATTATTTATTTAATTTGTGTTTAATTTTCAATATATTTTTAAAAAAATATGTGTTTCTGTGTGCGCTAAAATGCAAGCCATTTAATTATTGCGTGAAAATTCATTTCTTGATTTATAGTTGTCTTATTTAATCACAAAAATGATATTATCAACAAAGAAAGAAAACATAAAAATTGAGATTCCTACAATTGCATACTTGTATTCTTCCAAGTTTCCTTATCGCACATTTTAAAATTCAGTTCTTGCTTACTTTTACACAATGCGATTATGCGACTTTCTCAATGCCACACACACATATACAATCGTCGACTGCGCGCACATGCTCCATCAAACTCTAAATACCATGTAAAATGTAAAAAGCAAGCAATTTCGCGCTTGCAATATTTTCCATCGTGCTGCCGAGCAAAACTTTACAACACAACTTTTGCCGCGATTCTTCTGAGGAGAACTGCCTCTCTCGTAGCTGTCGTCACGTGAATATGTGTGTGTGTTGGTATTTTATTTTCCGGCTTTATGTTGTACGAGAAAATCGAGAACAATTTTCTTGGCTGTGATTACGCGCCGCTGGTCTTGCCTTGCATCTGTATATAAAATACTTCGTATAAGCATTTAAATTGCCTATACATACAGTTCGAATGCTATAATTCGTTTCCATTCAAGCGCGCGAGTTTGTTGACGTGTATATAAACTTGTAAAACGTGTAATTAAGCATAATCGCGAGTATTGAATCGACCTTAAAATCTCGTTTTTAACCGGTACATCATGTAACATCAAAAAAATGTTACATAAAAACACGTAACCTAAAAATCTAAAAACATATACCATAAAAACACGAATCGTAAAAAAAAAAACAAATATTTACTGTGTCACATTTTGTAAAGTTTTTTTCTTTTGTATAGACGAATTACATTTTTACAATGTGACAGTAAACTGCAGTTATAAATAGTTTTTTTTTTGTTTCGTGCTTTATAGATTACATGTTATTAAATTGCATGTTTAGGCTTTCATGCCATTTTTTATTTAAAATAGGTATTTTAAGGAATACGCAACTTGTTTTTAAAATGCTCTGCGCAATCGTTTTGACGGTGGGAAGAGATATCTACTAAAGCATCAACATTTTAGTTTTGAATTTGTTCATTTGCTATAGTAGCAATTAAATATAGCTTAATACATATATTGCTTAATGGAAATTAAAGACTTCTAAATGCAAATCTAATATATATTTTATATATAACATATTATTGGTTTAATTTTGGGCTGACGATGCTCTTCTTATCTTATCTATGTTAATGTTTTTTATTAAATTTACATTGACAGTTTCAATGGTAAAAATGCAGCAAAATAAACCAACTTCAATGCGACAAAAAACATTTAAATTTTCTCTGGAATTTACTAGATTCTCTATTTACTAGATTCTTTACTCCATTTCACTAAATTCTCAGATCTCGCACACAGAGTCAGCTTGTTTACCCTCAAGTTTGCGCATTTCCTATATATTGAAGACAGCTACACCTAAATAACTTAAAACAACCCCCTTGCAGGCAAATTGCGAAGCTTTCTTCTCCGTGCTCCTACAACAGCATTCGAAAGAAAAGATAATCTCCGCACAGTTTTGTCGCACAAATAGCAACCTCCACGCGGGTCTCGCGAGCATACAATTTTGTAGGATTTTATTTTTTCTCGCACGCATCCCAGTGCGAAAACAATAGCGCTTTTTTGTTGTTGTACAAATCCAGGCAGAAGTATCTGTAAAGTGCTTTGCATTGTTTGTTCTGCTCTATGTATATAATATGAATGCATGCAGTCTGGATTGCACCGCTTATTTTTTTCCTCTAGACAATGACTTGCGATACTTGTTCGCCTGAGAATGGGGTTGTCTACAATTCTGTATTTATGTATGTCTAATAACGTATTTGGGTGTTTGGGTGGACTTTGCGTCTGCGCAAACATTACGATAATAGCAATGGCATACAATGGAGGTTTACAGAATTTCTACTGTTTTTGATTAAGTGTATTTTATATAAATTTTTATGTTCTTAAATAAAGTGCAATCAATAGAGTTTAATAATTCTTGTTTTAATAATTAATATCAATATTTTGTCAAAAAGCAAATGTACTTAACATATTTTGACTACAAAAAAGAACAAAAATCTGGCAACAGTGTACAAGACAAACAATTTAGTATATGTTATCTTTACCATAAGACCAGTTTTGCAATGCATTTTAAATGTTTACTACAAAAAAGCTTTGTAAGAACTGAAAATCGTAGAGTTCCTTTCTAAGCACTGCAAAATTACAAAAGCTGTTTAAAGTCAAACGCAGCCATCACCACTAAACAATAGCAACAATACGGGAAAAAATAAATTTATTGTTTCATTTAAACAGACATATTGGGGACATAAGGCGATATGAGAAGTATTATTTATGTAATTGTCATACCAATTTTTCAATATTATCAATATATAATTATAAATTTAAAAATTTCTAATTATATATTGATAATATTGAAAAATTAGACATGTACAAAAATTATATTATAAATTTGGCAACGGTGCGCAAACGATAAATGAGTACTTCATCTTAATCGTCGTACCCGTTTGCGACTGACTTTTTGTTTATTCGTTAAATACTTTGTAAGCACAACAACAAAGTAATGGCTTGTCTGTATATATTTGCCAGTTCAAAACACAAAGATGAATATGGGGTGCGAGAAAAAAACATCAGGCCAAAGTCATTCGCGCTCGTTAACCGCGATGGCGCGTTGCGGTGGATGCGATGGTGTTGGGTGGTGGAGTTATTGGTCGTCATTTACGCAATGCCGAAGCACTTGCAACTGCGAGAGTTTTGGGTTTTTATGGTTGCTGATTCTGTATACATTTTATGAGCACGCACTCTTTTTTATGGGTGTTTATGTGTGCTTTTTGTTTAGTATGATACTCTTAATGGCTGTTTTTGTATGTGCGTATGTGTGTATTTCTTTAGCATCATAAGAACTGAGCGCCGGCAAATTTAAACTTATGGCTTTCAAGTAAAGCGGTTTATGAGCTATATAAATCTTGAGCTCGTGCCTCGAGTTTTTACTAAATGTGTTGCGTGTATATGAATCTATGCCATAGGAGGGTCGAAGCACTTGCTATTGTTATTGGCGTCCGGATATTAAAAACAAAATGCATATGAAACGTTTTATGGATGCGGACGCATTTTATAGACCTGCTGGCTCCGATTTTGTTGTTGTTTTTTTTGCGGCAAAAGGAAACCAAGGGCGTTTGAGAGGATTTTAATGGAATGTTTGACTTAATATGAAGACGTCTTTTTTAATGTTTTTTTTTTTGAAAAGTATTTGTGTTTGAATAGACAGGGTTTTCTCTAAATAGAAACGGGTACTTTTCTTAAAAAATGATATTTTAATATAAAGACGTATTTTTTAATGTTTTTTTCTGAAAAGTATTTGTGTTTGAATAGACAGGTTTTTTAGACAGGGTTTTCTCTAAATAGAAACGGGTACTTTTGTTATTTTCCAGAAAATAGAAAACTTTTAGATTATTTTTACTCATAAACCAATTTTATGTTTATTCTAGCTTATAACTTAAATTTTCTGAAGAAAAGAAATGTCTACGGTTCATCAATAAAAAAAATGTTTTCAACTATCTTGTTTTCAATGAACAAGTTTTAATTTGAATTATAGTTTAGAATATGATTACGTATCTCAGGAAAATTGATAATTTGAACATTATTGCATATTTAAAGCTCTATTCCAATTTAATGCCTGAACATATCAAAATGATTCAAATCTCAAAACAGTTTAATCCGTCTAGCTATTATACGCTAACAAGTTGTACCAATCCTAAAAAAACACTATTGATTCAACACCAATACACACTCATCGCTCTTATCGCATTTATATATTTTATTTGATAATATAATTGTATATATCTACAACAAACCGCATGTGATGTGCGCACGTCGCCTTTCTCGCGCATTTATATCTTATCGCCCGAAATTCATGTTATCTAAATATAGAATCGATAATAGGATACAACACTTAATGTGTGCTCTATGTTTTTGTGTACACTATATATACGCCAGTTGTATGGTATATATATATTGTATATTATTATTATACAATGAATGCCAAAAGCCGTGCGCAGGCAGAATGTGAATAGCGGAAAAACACCACACAACGCATCAAAAGAGCTATGAATAGCCCGTAATTCGCGAACGGTGTATGTACTGAGAAACCATAACAAATATATAAACATACACATATATAGCAATATAGCATAGACAGACTATCTTCTGTTTTCTGTCTCTATAATATATAATATTAAGAACATATATAAAATAGGCAGTATATTATATTGTAAGTGTATTCTTGACGGATGGCAGAAGGTATATATATATATACGTATTATTTATGCATATATATATAAACATAGTTTAAAAATAACCGGCGCTCACGCGTGCACGCCGCTGAAAGTAATTTGTCGGCCAGCGGCGACGGCTGAGCTGCGCACGGAATTTTATGAATAATATAATTATAACGCGCTAGAGCGCAAGCACGTCGATCGGTTATGGGCCACGTTGTCTTATACGCGAAATCCCGCTTCTATATAGAAAATATAAGTCATATAGGTGCTGTACATTAAATATGCTGCACAGTGTGGCGGGCATGGACAAAACGCTATTTTAGAAAAAAATCAAACTTTAGAATGAAATCAAAATATTGCCATATTTTTTTTATTCGGCATGTTTTTTCGTTTTCGTAAAAATTCCTAAAAAGGCCGTTTTGTACCCTAAAAATTTACTACAAGTTGCGCAAACATTGTGTTTTTGTGATATAATGAACTTATAATTTCCAAAAAACAACCTGCGACATTTATGCGCCAGACAATTTTGTATTTCGATTTTAGTGACAGTACTTTTTACATCTTTCCATATAATTAGGGTTTATAATGCTCGAGTGCATGGACAAAACGCAAAATCTCTTTTCTCTTGTGTTTTTGTTTAAAAAAGAAGAGTGCTGCGCTTGCGCCATTATTTTTATCACTTAAAAACCAAATTATCAACTAATTGTTATTGTAAAAAAAAGTTTTTTTTATTATTATTTAGCCTTTTAAAATTTCATAATTTTAGCTTAAAATTTAAAGGGTACATGTTTGTAACAAAAAATACGGTTTGGCCACACTGTGCGCCGCTGCCACCAATGTATTTTTGGACGCAATGCTTGCTTTAAAATATATAACAGCTTTTGCGATCCAAACACTCGGCAAAGTTAAACACTCACCGCATTTGTATACATTTAAATTTAAACATTATGTCTGTGTACACACAAGCGCTAATCACACACGCAAAAGGGCCCAAAAAGTTGTACGGAAAAGTCTCCCCCTCTCTCTCTCTCTCTGCACTCTGCGTGAGAATGTATATGTTTTGTTACGCCCGCATCGTTTTGTTTGGCAATTACGTATTCAAAGCGCGTGAGTGCGAGATTCAGATTGTGTGTGTGTGCGTTTGCAACATATATGCAACATATATGCAACAAACACAAACGCCATCGTGCGTCCGTTGTCATTTTCGCTTTGTTGGTTTTGTTGTTTGACTTACCTTTAACGGCCGAATAATCATGTTGTTCCTTCTGAAATGAGACAATTAAACACAAATTAGTATGTATATAATTTATATATTATAGTATAATGAAAAAAAAAAACAAATAGAGATAGCATGAGTATGATAGGGAGAAAGATTGAGTAAAAGCTATATGGACAATAAAACCTGTTTGTATTTAAATTGAGATAAGCGACCCGCATTTAGAAGTCGGCAGTGGTGAGTGCTGCATATGTACAGTACAGATACACAAACAAGTGCACGCATAGAAGAGACATACGAGACATATAGCAAACATAAAGCATTAGCAGAAAACTTAATTAATGTCATGAAAACAATTTCAATGACAAATTTATACATGTACAGAAAATATATAAAATACATGTATATTTATATTGCATGTTCTTTGGTTTTTAATGGGTTCGAAAGTGAGCGACCGAGCCCGAGTGGTAATGACGACATACAGGCATGCATATACGCATAAGAACGTATACGCTACGTTGCTCGTTCGTCTCTACATCCTCGCACAAGGTGCGCAAACACGGTTTTATGGAAGTATCGATCGTTTGAGCGCTCAGAGCCAAGGTATATAACATCTGTTTGGCAGCCGTATAGCGAGCACGAGCGTTAAGTGGTTGCGTACATTTCGAGTGTGATGATTTTGAGAGTGTGTATAGGTGTGTGTCTGTGATGTACATTACCTATATTGATATATTCAGCATTATATACATATTTAATTTATATATGTACCCGAATCGAATCTATAAAACCAGCAGCTGGGACTGGTATTGAAGACATCAGGTATTTTTAAAACGTTGCCTGTTTTCTAGATTAGATCATGGTGATAATTTAATATATTACGAATTCCGCAAATAACAAATCGTTGTATTTAATATTTGCTTCATGTTTATTACAATATTTTTATTGGCAGAGAATATTGTAACCTTTTTTTAAAGACAAGGTATTCTCTTCTTGTTTATGCCCCTATTCTGGCGATAAAATTTATAAAAAATTTATGTTATTTTGACATTACATAATATTTTTACATGTTTCGTATTTTGACGTACAATTTTATGAAAACTTTTATATTATAATTCAATTTTCTCTGTTATTATAACATAGAGGTTTTGACGTGCTGTTAAAATAAAATTGTGTGAAAATTTACACAAAATTTTGAAATAAGGATACTTTTGAAGCTTTTTCGATAAAACATAAAAAACAGACAGTAAATAACAATGATATAGTTCTATTAGAATTAGAGTCCTAAGCATATACTTTGGAACTATTTTTTGGGCCTGCCACCTCCTCACCTCATTATGGAGGGGGAAGAAGGTCGAAAGAATATATATATATATCAGTGGATGGTAAAAGTCATCATCAAATTGTCAATATTACTAAGAAGAAATTGGATTATTTCAAATAGGGATATTGAAGAGGTGGAATTCAATATTCAAACCTATTCTATACGTCCCAAAGTATCAGTTCGTGTAATTGCATTGAGCAGTTGCAACTGTGCTTTTTGTTAACTTTTCACAGTTGGTGGGATTGGTATTAAATTTCGTTTTAAGGGTTTTTGAGGAACAACCTTTAAAAATTTGTTTGTTAGAAAAGGCAATATATTTTTAGAAAAGGTTCCTAAAAAGGCCCTTAAAACTAAGTTTCATACCAATCCTACCAAATATATGTCCAAAATCCGGATGGTCATATTTAGAATTTAGAATGTCAAAAAAATATATATATTCCTACTCAAGACCTGAAAATGAATTTTAAAGCCAAATCAAGTGAATCAAAAAGCAATAAATTGACAGGTGGCGATTCGTACCCAAACCAATTAATTGATTACACGAACTGATACTAAACTGCTACTTTTGAAAGTTGGGTCACAGTTGAATATGCGTAGTTGACTGTTTGGGTGATTACATGAACTCTGGTTAACTGTTACCAACTGTCGATGGCAGCGACTGTCGAAAGTAGCTGTCCGTGTAATCGTAGCATAAGAGGCAAACTTGTTTGCTAATAAAAAGTCTATCCGCACTTTAACAATTTAGTAGAAAGACAAAAAAAAATAGATTATTAATTTAAAATTATTTCGATTAGATTCGTTATTTGTTTCCATTATTATTTTGTCGTTTCTATGATATAATACATAAACATATATCACAAAATATCCAAATTGATCGCCCATAAAAAGAGAGTTCATAGAATGTTGAGAAACACAGTATCCAAAAACCAAATTTGCATCATTTATCGTGAGTCGTCACAACAAAAAAAGCCCAATCAATCTATCTTTCAAATGCAAACATGCTGACCAAAAAAAAAATGTGTCATAAAAAAAAACTCATCATTTGTGTAACAAGGTTACCGGCGAGGAAGCCGTAAGTCAAGGCGGCAAGAACACTCACACACACAGACACAAAATATATGCGCATATATAATATGCAAATGGCAAACATTTGACCTCGGTCTCACACACACAAACACTGCGATGTCAACTATATTATATACAACATAAAATT
Source organism: Bolitophila cinerea (assembly GCA_010015015.2). Taxonomy (NCBI): domain Eukaryota; kingdom Metazoa; phylum Arthropoda; class Insecta; order Diptera; family Mycetophilidae; genus Bolitophila; species Bolitophila cinerea. The sequence goes on from JAAAKO020025753.1 coordinate 9,340, forward strand.
TCGCACAATCGACACGCATACGCTCAATGAAGCAAGCCCTCGGCAACGAAAAAAAAAAACAAATCAACAAATTCTTAGAGTGTCTTCGTTAACGTATCCAATTCACGCATTTTCACTCACACACAGACTTTTAAAAAAAAAATGTAAGCCGGCATAGAGCCGTACACAGAAACATATACTCACATAATAATAAAATAATATGTGAAGCAGACAATAGAACGCACATTGAGGGAGATAACGGTTAACAATGCGCTGTCATGCGTGCTGAATAAGAAATTTATATGCGAGTATATACATAATATATAATGTTAAATATATCGCAGAGACACGTTGCGTCGTGACGGTCGGTGTGACAATAGAAAAACGGAAAGAAAGTAGAAAAAATATTGAATTGCACGATTGTAAATTGTCGTTTAGAAGTGTAATTAGTGTAGGTATTTTATATTGTTTTTATTTACTGCGAGTAAGATTATTATTTTTTATTTTTGGTTTATTGTGGTTTTAGAGATTTACGTTAATACAATTAATAATAATAACAGTACAAAAAAAGTTAATTAGCTTATCAATATTTGTAATTAGCTATGACAAATGTGCGATCGCACATTAATTTGTAACGCAATTTTCTTTTAATCTATCTTAAAATGAAGTTTTAAATAGTATATGTCTTAAACAAGGCGAATATTTGATAACGTCTTTTTAAAACAAACAGATACAAAAACTTAATGTAATAAAATAAAAAATATCCGGAACAAAGAAATGTTGTCATGTCTAACACAAAAGTGCACATAAGTCACACATAACATTAAAATGACAAAATTTCTATTTTTATATTTTCTATACCTTTTTAAAATTCTAATCAAAAAAATACCAGAAAATATAAAAAACACCAATATAAAAATAACAACAAAGTAAAAAAGGTTTTTTCAGTCGCGGTTCACAGTTATGTTAACTATAAATTTTATCGCTCGGCATTACCATTTATTATTATTTTTATTATACCTATATTATCTGTTTTGATAATTCAAAATACTATTTAATACCATATTAATATTCAAAATACTTTTACAGACCTCCCACGCTCAAAAATACAAAAAAAAAGTTTTTCGTTGTCATTTTTTACCAAAAAAAATTGTACATATTGGACAATTTTTATTAAAAATAAGTTGGACATTTTGGACAATTTTGACAAAAAAAAGTAAGACATTTTGGAAATTAAAAAAATATAACATTTTTTTTAAATATATACAGTGTTAAAAAAATAAAAATATAAAAAATTTTTTTTTTTTATAAAATATTACATTCTATGTGTATGGAATTTGGTTGTGTTTCTGCAGCCTTATGGTTTTCCAATCCAATTGAAATTTGTTCTTTAGCTCTCATTACAGATTCTTTCATTTGTGCAGGATTTAAGTCCAGAGCTTCTGTCAGCGATTTATTTCCAATTGCAAGGAGATCAGAAGAAGCATTTTTTGCGGTGATTTCGATAACTTTTTTATTTAATTCAACAATTTATATTTAAAAGCGGTGTGCACTGGGTGGAGTGTACATGTTCCAATGTCCAAAAATCTTTTCCATGTACGGTTTTTAATTCTTCAGATAATTTTTTGTGAAAAAGTTTGTTCACATTTGGACCATCCATGCCAATATGAATTAGCTGTTTTAAATCCCAGTTCAGTTTATTAATGAACTCAAAAAAATGGTCTTTTAATTGAGATGAATCGCAATGCCCAATCAACAAAGATCCACAGTAATGGCTGATGATTTTTTATATGCAATGGATTGGTATTGGACGTATCCATCGTACTGCTTTTTCACTTGGCAGTTTGTTGTCTCGTCAAACTTAAAAGTAAATGGTTTTTTCGTTAAATCGTCTGTAAGTTTATCCATTATATATGGTTTGATTCCAAATTGAATCAAATACTTTATTTTGGTGTCTAACATAGCATATCCTTCTGCAGTGTTGGAGTCTGGAAACATTCGTTTGAATAAATCATTTAAACCTTCGTTACTACAAAAAGAATAATTATTTTGGCAACATTTGAGTGTCCATAGAATCTCAGCTTTCAATATATCCTCATTTTTAGTAAGTTTCAGGATTCCTTAAACAATGATTTTTATGATATATTTGTAATAAATATATATGGATGTATATATATTTAGCGTAATTAGCTGGTGCTAATACAGCATTATTATTAGTTGTAACAAAACATACATACGTAAATTTTGGTTATTTGCAGAAAACATAATAAAGAATATAAAAATACACAATTTTTGTATATGTTTATATTCAGAAGATATATTTTTTTCCACATATTTAGTCCACATATTTAACTATTTTTTTTATTATTATTTAAGAACAAATTTGAAATACTTGTATACCAATTTTTATTTTATATGAACAAAATATTTTGATACAAATAAATAACCACTTTTAAATAATTTGTAAATTTTCTGTCTAGCTGCTTTTTTGGATAATGATTTTCTCTATGAGATTTTATTTTTGGTGCACAAGTAATGTCTCATGTTAAAATGATGCGATGATGATTTGGTGGGGAACGATTCCTTGCAGGTGATTCCAGCATTAAGGACATAGTAATAATCTAGGGTTTGATTCGGTTGTTCTTTGAGAGTAAGATGACATCATCAAATAACTGATCCAGATGTGCCGAAAGAGGGTTAGTTATTTAAAACCTTCTAAACTGAAAGGTGTCAAACAATATAATTGATGGTCATTTGTGGATTATGGAATGCCGCAAAACATCTTTTTTTATTTGTATGGATTTTTAGTGATGAATAAAACAAATAAAGTCTGTAAACGGTTGCCATTTCGATCACTATCAATATTAGATAAAATTCGATAAGTTATTAGTATTTAATAATTTTGTAGATAATAAAAAGGTGTCGGCCAATCTCTTCAAGAGAAAATTCCAGACAAAGAACCCTCTGTTAAAGGTTGTTACACGTAAGATGGTATGAAACCCAAAGAGAGTAAGTTTAGTAGCTCGCTACCGAAAACAAGTTTCTCTAAAGGTGGTCTAGTACCCTGTTTCGTAAGGATCGTACTACGAACGTAACAAGGACCGCATGAGCTGGGGCGAAACGTAAAAGAGTTAGGATGGTAAGTCAGTACCAAATTCCAACTCTTGGCAAAGAGAGGAATAATCCTATCAAGACCAATTTTTCTCGCAAGTTTTTCTGAATCTATTTCTCATATAAGGAATAAGGTCGAAAAAAATCTAACTTTAAATTGCCCTAACTTTGAACCTTCTTATCCAATTATAGAAAACCGTTTTAAAAAGCAAATTTAATTTCTGTTGAAATAATTGAATTAAATAATTTGATTATGTTTATTTGTAGAAATCTGCTAGCTTCTCCGGTAAATCTGCCATTAGCGCCTTTTTTCTTCAATTTTGTTTTGGTCAGAGCCCAATATCTCTCAAGTGGCCGAAGCTCTGGACAATTTAGTGGGTTTGCTTCCTTTGGCACTATTTCGATGTTATTGTCTTTGCACCATTTAAGGGGCACTTTACTGTAGTGACAAGATGCTATATCAGGGCAAAAGAAAGTAAAAATTCTAATAAATGGCAGCAATCTTTTCTGGAGGCACTCTTTCATATAAATTTCACCAATAATAGTGCTAGTTGCTACGTAACTCTGTCTTTTTAGCCAACAGGTGCAAATCTCTTGCCACACGAGAAACTTCTTGGGGAACTTTGACTTTTGTTTTGTTTTACATTGTATAATACTCCTGACCTGCCAATTGTGAGAATCTTTATAATACATAAGTTCCATCGTCCATAACAAAACAATCGATTTTTAAAAAAAAATCTGACCTCAACTTTATAGCTCGGCGCTGTCCTTCCAGGTTTTTCGAGGAATACCTATTATGTAATTACTGTACTTTGTAAGTCTGTGGGCATACGAAACCTTTTTTTCTTCCAGAACAGATTTTCCTGTGCAAGTCTCTATCAAATTCCTCTAGAACAGTTTATACTGTTTTTTGTATAACTTTTGCCTTGTTGGCAATGGTTTTCTATCTCCATCTCCATCGCGGTTTTTCTTTAGAAAATCGATCAATTAATTAGCGTCTTTTTTGTTCCGATGTCATAACTCAAACTAAAGTTAAAATAGCGGAAAAATTCTAACAGCAATTTATCAGACATCTGAGATCTTTCGATCTCAGTCCTTACTGTAATGTTGCAAAGGTGTCGGTTATCCTCATCAAGAGAAAAGTCAGACTTCCAAAAGCCGATAGGCTTAGCAAGTAACAACATGCATAAGTGATGGCGGAAGATATATAGCGTCAAACGTTTGTGACATAAATTCATTGGCGGAGGTATCTTGGCTTAAAATTCTGATCGTCTTTTAAATATTTTTTGAAGGTGCAATTTTTATTTTTTTCACAACAATTCAATTTATTTTATCCCAATTGTATCTAAAGCTTATCATGGTCCTTATGTCTGTTTCAAAAGAACATGAATCCCATGGGCATTATTTCTCTGTTTTGGACATAACTCCCAATGACTTCTTTTCTATTTTTTTCTATTTTTTTTTACTTGGATTGACTTGACTCGATAATTTATTCCACAAAACAACTATTCCCCAAAAACTACGTATTTTTGGCTAAAGTTTACTTTACCTTTAGCGGTGTCTCTCGATTGGCCGAAAACCGATTGACCGTAAACCGATGTGCCGAATTACGATTGGCTAAATGATACGATTGGCCGAATGATATGTATGGCCGAATCACGATAGTTCGATTGATACGATTGGCCAAGTAACGATTGGCCCAATGTTACGATTGGCCAAAAAAGAAAAATCAAGTAATA
>JAAAKO020025764.1:0-14166 GCA_010015015.2 Bolitophila cinerea
ATTTTTAAAAGAGCAGCTGACATATCCTGTATACTAAACTGTATGGATCCTAAGTTAACGGAATCATAGTGTAGAAAAGGTCAGACATAAAACAACCACTATCAACCTCCTCCGCAAATTCAAAAAAACATTTTAAAAGATCACAGATCTTAATTACATTTGCTGTTTTAACTCCATTGCGGCCAATCATGCTTGGAAAACCATCAGTCTTTTTTTTTTGAGTTTATGTACGACCAAAACTTAAACGGATCAGCGACAAGGTCACGCTGTATCACTTCTCCACCCCTTTCTCTACAACTATTAAGGGTTATCTAAGCTTTGGAACTGCATTACCTGTCGATATGTTTATTGCAGCACTAGTTTCACTAGCAAGTAACGTATGATCATTTGATTCAGTTTTCTGTCGTTCCATACCAGACCGTAAACGAGATGGTGACGTCTGAGTTGGTGAACGGGACACCGGCATGGCGCCCAAAACAAATTGATATTCGCCAATTTAATTATATAATGCAACCAACCTTAATAGAAATACGGTAATGTATTTAGTATGTGCAGCAGCAACTCGGAAGATGTCTCAAATCAGTCCTGATCCAAATAGGGGCAAAATAAAAATAGCTAAACACTAAATCGGTGGAGCAAAACAACAGTGCAACCAGAAGTTTTGACAGACATTTTACAGGATTTTTGATTAGAATCTATGCTTGGATAGAGAAGAGTTGCGCCGTCAAGCATTGATATCGAGTTACCCTTGGATAAGGTGATGACTTCATTTACCGAAAAAAGTTCCTCCACGGTCTGCGACTGTCCAGTTATAAAAATGGGAGCCTTCATGATTGAAGCATTAAAGGAGTCAAGACCTCCCGTTTAGAAACCATTTTTTTCGCTTGGTGGTGATAGGGTCCGTTGATGGCGAATGGCGGGTGGTGGACGACATCAATCGCTATCCTTCTGCCTGGGCCTTTGCATTACGGATAACTAGATTAATTTACATTTATTGTAATCAGAAACGTTAATGCCTGTATCACATTGCCTCCGATTTTAACTTCCGAGACATGCTGCCGAGTGCCGACTGTCGGTCACAATGTGATTTTGTTGCCGACTGTTGGTAACCAACTTATGTTTGCAGCGAGCCGAGTTTTTTTGCAGAATTATTGTAAAACGCGATTTAAAAAACGGACAAATGAAGCAAAATAAGGACTTTGACACCCCTAGCCAGCAACAGGTGTGAACATTTATTTTACATGTGTTTGTTATTAAGGAATTAATGTAAGTAGATAGAATTTTTAATTGATTAAAATCAAATATAATTTGTATTGACTTAGAGGATATAGGTAATACAAATTAAGTCGATAGCACCCCTAATTAGGGGTGAGCTTTAGTTTAAAATATGATATGTCTTATATATACTTATATTTTGGCTTTGAAAAATCTATTAAAAATCACAATAGATTTGCCGCTTAATTATAATTAAATTATATTTTGGGGGATATTTTTTAATTTATAAGAAAGCGTCCCTAAATCCCGCAAAAATGAATCCCAAATGAATAAAATCAAAAAAAATATACCGCAACCGAAATTTCGCAAATTTTGAATCATTTATTTTTCTTTTTCGTCCTATTTACCTCTTGTCTAATTATCATCGATTGTCGAAACTTTAGTTGCAAGTAGCGAAGTGCTTTGTCTATATAAAATAATAATGCAATACATCACAACTAATAATATCAAATAATTTTTTACGTAATTATTTTTTTGTGTTTTTAGTAAAAACGGCGCGAAGCGCCAAAATAAAATCGCGCCGTAGCGCGAAAATATAATTTAATTTACCAGAGAATGGCAAAAATTGAATGGATTGCTTGTCTTTTGCTTGTTTTTTTGCGAAGCAAAAATAGGCTAAATGTAAGCCAAAAACAAGGAAAAGACTAGCAAAAAAAAATATTGTTTCCTACAGAACTCTGAGCGAATTTTGTTCGCGAAATTTTGGCTTTACGATATTTTTTGCTCTATTTTAGCTGCGGGATTTCGGCTGCAGGATTTTTGCTGCGGGATTTCGTACCTAACCCCATTTATAAATTGGAATTTTTATTGTTATTCCTTTGAAAAGGGTAATAAAAAAACGATTAGAATCTAATCTAATCTATCTTTAAACTAATAAAATAATTATTTTATTAGTATTTTTTTAGTTTTATTTATATTTATTTATATATTTTTTAAATTTGTTCTCTTGGCCAGAACCGGTGATGGGAATTTTACCCCGGCGACGGTGGACACGAATCTACTTTGACTTTTAAACATTAAAAAAAAACACAATGAAAACCTAATTTTAGGAATTTGATTTCGTCGACATTTACACAATTTGTTTGGTATTTTATCGCTCACCCTGCCAACACTTACATATTTTTTATTTTTATTTCATACAAAGGACCTACACTCCGCCGAAGTTCGCAATTTTTTACGAATTTCGTACAAACGAATTTGATTTTTGGACGCTCACCCCATCAGCCTTACACAATCAACAGTGTAAAAATGTCATCAAATTATTAAAATTCAGAAATATTATGAGGATTGTTATAAATTGTATTTTGAATGTGTATAATTTATTATAAATCATCTTATATAAAATGTGCAAAATTTAACGGGGATTGGATTTACTAAAAAGGCCACCAAAATGGTTAATTTCCAATCTTAGATTTTTATAGACTTTTGATATATTAATGATGTAAATATTATTTAAAGTCAATGTTTTTACTAAAATGATCGACCTATACCACAATATCATTCAAATGAGCCTACAATCCGAATCTACCTAACCTTAGCAGAAGTCTTTGAAAGCTATAAACTTTAGTTAAATTCTTATTACACAACTTACCAATGTGCAAGCACGCCTGTGCAATAACTTACAACTCGCACAAAAAAAAAACAAAATTGACGGATTACAAATCATTTTTGGCTGTCACGTGCAAATTCGAGATAGAACAAATTGCCATCCAGAACGTAATAAATGTATCCAATTACGGTACTTTCACCAACATTCACTTTTTCCCCAGCGCGCGCCGCAAAACGGATATCTTCGGGCGATATTAATGCACCGGGTTTATTTTCTCATTTTTCCCTTATAAGTGTGAATGTATTGTATACGTACGTATTTGTGTGATAGTGTGTGTGTATGTGTGTATGTGTATGCGCAAGAGAGTTTGTAGGGATCTATCATTTTTCTTGTATCTCGCGTGTACAATACAGGAAGTTATTTATTGATATATAAAATTATTGAACGATTTGAGCATGTGATTGCAAATGGTTCGGCTGCTCAGAGTCATCAGCAGCGTATTGCATTTGTTTTCGTATAGTATTAATATTAGGATTTAGGTTTTTGTTATGTTTAAATTGTATTACATAAAATAATAATAATTAAAAGATATTTTTCAAATTACTGCATATTTAGTATACACACTTCCCTTTGGGAATTAAACTTCTAATAGAAACTATGTTTCTGATTATTTGTAATACATAAAAAGATATAAAGCTCTAAAATACATTTTCAATTTCAATAGTAATTTTAGTAATTAGGTCACATGACGTCAACTATTTAAATGAAAATTCATTCACTGAGTAAAAAAATAGTAGAATACGGGTACTGCATTCCGGTTCCGAGAAACATTGTGGTTTGAAAGGTGTACACTCACAACCAAAGAAAAAACGAAACCACATACGTTCAAATCACATTTTTATATAAACATTAGACAACACACATCGAGGTTTTTTGACAGCGATCAGTTGTGCTTATACGTACAGTAGGGTGTCGCGCTGGCGGATTTTTTTTTTAATCAAAATGTCGATATGTTTAAAATTTGTTGATATAAAAATAATAATATATGACAAAATAAATATTTTTTTGAAATTGTCTTTCTGCGCCAACAACCTTCTGAAAATAGCAAAAAACATCAAAAAAGAGCCAAAAAAGCTAATCAATATATATATATATATCAATAATCATAGTTCTTCTTCATTCGCCGAAAATCTTCTGAAAATATATTATTATTATATTGTTTTATATTTCCACAATATTTATTAAAAACAAATAAATTTCAAATAATTGTTGGCTCAGGAAAGACCTTGTCTAAAAAAAAATACGTTCTGTGGTCGGATTCAGTTTGGTTAAGAGAGAAATAAATATCGATATGACGTCATATTTTATCAACATTTCTCATGAGTGTTAACGCATTGCGGTGCTTAACCAACGCATTCATATTTGAATACGTTTCTATGCAGCAAAACAACTGTTCTCTCTTAACCAAAATGAATCCGAGCACTGGATTTTTTTATTAAAGAATTTTCGGCATATCGCAGAATTTGTCAGTTTTTCGTGACACACCCTAACGCACAGTGTAAAGTAAATGTCCCAGATGACTTGATATTAAGTGTTAGTTTTACAAGAACCACTGCCGGTACGGTAGTTTGGGTTTAGATTTTAGTCTAAGATGGCTTGAGTTTAGTTCCACGACACTTGTTCCACGATGCCACTGTAACGCCATCTGTACCAGTTTCGATTGGGCCTCAAGTGTCGAAAGGGGTGAGTTTAATCTCTTATCGTCGTGCGAACACTTCTAACGCCGTTAAATTCAATAACGACGGTTACCGAGACCCACCAAGTGTGACAGACCAAAAGGGTTCAAGGATTTGAACCAATTTGACCAAAATAATCCCAAGTAAAATCTGAGAAATTAACACCATGACAGAAAATAAGCGATACAGAGTTTTCTTTGTTTAAGACATTCTTGTTTGAGCTACGCGACTAATCACAACCTTTTTTATAATTTCGGCAAACTAATTAAAAGTCGATCATAAAAGTGCTAAGTGATCCAGGAAGCCTTTGAAAAAAATCACCGCAGTAAGTAGCACCAATATCGTAATCGTCCAATACAAATATTGAAGGAAAAGTAATCCTACAGGGACACAAAGACAGCGGTGTAAAACCAATAGATTTGCCCTGTCCGGGTCAGCCTAGGTGCTTTTCTGCCGTCCGCGGCTTTTTGACGGCCAACGATCACGCCATAGGGCCAGTTTGGAGCCGTCGGTGAGCGCCATTATATACGACGACTAGACACCTTACATAGAGCACAGCCACTATCCCAGCCACCGGTAACACACTCATGTCAATATTGCGGTGCCTAGAGATAGCAGACCAACGTGTGAAAGCGTAAACAGGTTAGAGTGGTGTCGTGGAAGTTAGGTTAGCATTTAAGGCGATTACAATAAGTACAGGTTACCATTTATTGTCGGTTAGATATAAGTTTAGTATATAAGAATTTGTAACGCTGAAGAAAATAAAAAACTTTTTTTTGTCAAATGAAGTTATGTGTCTTTTGCCGATAGGTAAAGATATTTGAAGCGATCCCGCCCAAGAGCGATTGTGCAATTCGCTGCAGTCGAAGCCAGGAAATTAAAACGGAGACGGGCAGTTCAGGGCTTAACCCTTAAACAGGCGCTAAATCCCCAGAGGAGCCAGCCGGTTTGTTTCAATATTTTTCCAGCCGTTTGAAGTGGCGTCCAAGGAAGGGGCCTACTGATCTCAGGGTTGGTTGTGGGTAGGTTGAAGGAGAAGCCGGACCCATGTTCGTAAAAATTGTGTCGGACGTGGGTTCGCAAATGCGGCCATGCTTACCGTAAACTGTCGCATTGACGAACATCGAGCATGGTCGCACCTGACAAAGGTGTGAGACTAGCTGAAGCCACCCCGGCAGCTTATTAGATGTAAGTTAGTTTAAGTTAGTTTAAGTTGTTTAGTGTGGAATGAATGGTTTTGTGTTACCCTCCTTCATGTGGTTGTCATCTTATGACGTTAACCACAAAAGGAGGATGGGTTGTATGTAACGTGTTCGTTTTGCGTTTCTTCTCAAACGTCTATATATAGAAGCGGTGGAGCATAAGCTAAGACGTTCTTGAGCACTTACGACGGACGGTCGCATGATCGTTCCGCCGAGGAGCCACCAGAACGAGAGGCCAAGTGGTACTGGATCAATAGCTTGGGGACGCATGAGACGTCCGGGTCTTGGTACGGCGTGAAACCAGCTCTTGTTTTATTGTTCTGTGTTTTTATGTAAAGTTTTTTGTGTCTTTGTCTTGAGAACAATTCCAGGAGGGGCATCTTGCCGATCCGCTGCTGCTCTAGCCAGGCAAATGAAATGCGGGAGGAGTGCGGGCGTGTCATTTTTTGGCGAAGCCTCTCGTGTCGAGGTTGTTTCCGTTACAACTATCTAATAAGAATAACCGAAAATAAATGAACCAAATTCACTGAAATTTGCCCCAACCTAAAATTCATATAAGATCTTAACCGTAATGTGATGCAAATAAAAATAAAAAAATCTTTTCATAAATCGAATTGGTTTGTAATGCTATAATGCTATAACAAGATATAACAAAAAATATATTTTATCTATAATAATCAAACAAATATTTAAAGATTTAAATTTGTTTCTCAAATTAGCTTGAATGAGTTGAGGATTTGAGTTTGACTATATTCTGACTATATTCTGAAGTTACCCCAAATTACTTGCCATATCTTTTGAAGTATAATATTTTATCATATCGTTAAAAACGTCTAAATTATGGGTTCCATTTGATCCGAATTTCCGCTACCCGGCTAATCTAGTATTAGCCAATAAAAGTCACGGGTAACATAAATAGTTCTTTAGGTCACGTATTGTGTTTTGTGTTACAGAATAACAAAAATTAAAAACATGGTTTATTTTGTGGTTTTTAATTTTTCTTTTCAGTGATAGATTTTGAGGATGAAGATAAAAAATCGATCACTGAAAAACACATCAAATACTAAATAAATAGTAAGCATTTATTTGCTATTGCTATTTTTAGGAAAATTGCCTGTATACGAATAATCATTTTCTCGACTCAATTACCCGCCTACTCGAGTAATCGAAGTCGAACTTATGAACAAATACCTGAGGCTACGCAACATATAGGTTAATTATCTAAGTCTTTATAAGTGAGAGATCCGGAATGGATGTCTATGTAATTTATTTTTTATTTATATCTTTTCAAAAATACAATGATTTGAATACGATTTTTACTTTCTTATGAAGATGGAAATCCTCTTAAGTGAAAATGTTATTTCATTAAAATAAATTGTTATGCAACACACTCATCAATTTTTTTTCGTTTAACCTTTTTTACGCATATTTAGAATGTTAACAATGTTGTTTTACATTAACAAAAATAGAAAAAATATTTAAAATTGTGGGATAAAAACCATAAATTTTGATAAAAACTTAAATAGTAAATAGAAAAGAATACTCAATTAAAAAAGGTCTTTCTTCATGTTTATATTCAATTTTAATATATTTAAATATAGTTAGAAAACATTTTTTAATACTCGTGTTGTGTGCCTTTGGAATTTTAAAGGTTATTTTTTTATTTGGTTATATAAAAACTATATTTTATTTACAACAATATATAATTTAGAAAAAGTTAAGATATATTTATTGGCAATTACATTATACCAATATAAAATAAAATATTTCAAAAATTAGAAATATTTACAAACTTTTAGGCTTCGTCAATTAAATTTATAATTTCTATAATTTATAAAATTTAAATTATTTAACTAGGAAAATTGGTATTCTTTTTGGGGTTTACAATACTATTTAATTGTTAGATTTCGGTTGCCAAAAATTAAAATCGATCTGTGAAAAATATATAAATTGTCTAGCCAATAATAAAAATGCAATAAAAACAGATAGGTAAAACAAATAAAAACATGAAGACATGATATTTAAAAAAAAAAATGTAATTTTGTGCATTATAAAAATTACAATGTGCAACTAAATAAAAAAATTAAATGTGTTGATAAAAAAAACCTTCTATTTATTTTATAAAATGTGTCAATTTATAAAACACACATTTTCATGCTTATACAAACTTTATTATATTTTTTCTTATGTTGCTGACTTTAAGCGACTTGGAAGTAATTTATTAAGTTTTTTTGATAAAGATAAAGTATATATTTATTTATTGATTCAAAATGAAATAATAATTGTAGGTTAAATCCATTTCTATCTTTTCTTGAATATATAAAAAAATATAAATTTAATAACAATTATTTTTAAATGAACATAGGTTAAACATCACACACACTCTCTTAAGCACTATCTCTCATACTATCTGTAAAATCTCTATCCCACTTTAAGAAAATTAAAAATTATTAAAAAATACATAAAATTTGAATAAATAAAAATACAACAACATCAATATCGAAGCAATCGGTTGAGAATTTTAATTATAATCGCATTTCTCTCTCACAAACTATATTATCTCTCTTTATCTCTCCTTCTTTCTCTCTCTCTCTTTCTCTCGCATACACTATCATATAGGTTTAAAAACGTTAATTTTTTTTTAAATAAAGTTGAAGATATTTTTTATACCCTCTAGTGCATCAGACCACCTTTAGGCAGGGCTAAGATGAGACAATCAATCGAAAATATTGTAACATGGTTACGCTCAAATTTAAAAATATTTCGACCTTTATGCAGAGATCAAAATGGTTAGAGTATGATAGTTTCTTTTAAATCTGGAAGAGCACAATGGGTCCAAATTGTGACCTGCGTGCGTTCGTCTCTTTATCAAGAGACGTATATTCCATCTTAAACTCATCTAATTTCAGCTATTTTTTCGTAGAAATTCTCAATTTTAACAGCATGTATCTCATTTTATTTCGCTCCGTAAGAAATATTACAATTTGTCAAATATATCGGAAGAGGAAATTTCTAATATTGAGTACTGGCGAATTCAGTGGTGCACTAAACGAAATAAAAAAATATTAAACCAATTTAAAACTTTGCGTTGGAAAAAGAAAAAAACCTTTTGTGGTGTTACTATTTTGTTTACTTTTTTTTCATTCAATAAAACACCGCCTAAAGGAAGCATACTTTTACCTCAGACTTTTTTTTGTAGACGTTTGGGATGCATTTTTTATCATTTCTAATTGCTTTCTTATAAAATTATTTTTTTTAGCGTTAGATGCACAAAAAAAGAGTAAAGAAACGAAAATACGGTAAAACGCCAAGTTGAGAGCTAAAATCACCTTAAATTTGTGCTAATTAACTTTGACTCAACTCAACTCAACTTTGACTGCAGAAAATAAATTCTGGAAGTTGAAAATAAAATCCTCAAGTTGAAAGTCAACTTCGAGTGAAGAAAACGGCCCTAAGACAATCAGAATCAGAAATTAACAAATTCAAGCTAAAAAAAAATTATTATTTATTTTTAGTTTTCATTTTGCAAATTTCCTAGTTTCAATAGTCAAAAAATCACCATCTATTCACCAAAAAAAGCTAAAACGAGCAATCATTTGCATTTTTATATATTTCTTGGTATTATTTTTAAAATTTGCTCTTTTCAAAGCCGATAATATATATATTTTGTTTTGTTTTTGTTCCCAGACAATTATCATTATATTTTTTGAAAAATTAAAGAAAAAATGATCGATATACCAAATAAGTCTTTTCTTGGAATCATTAGGTTTAGTTCTTTCAATAGCTAAAATAAGTAATTTTCAGATTATATAGAACATATCCTATCTATCCCGCAGAAACAGCTGTGAGGCTGTGACAGAGATTACAAAAGTCTAATTATATTTATCTTTGCAGAGGCGCAACGTGCGTTAGTTCGACCGACTATGTCATTCGTCTCTCGCACTCGCCCTCCAACACAAATTAATTGTATATAAATCTTAATTGGTCTGGCCATAACAATAAATCGGTATAATGGTAATTTTTAGATGTTTGCTAGTATCTGTATATGTGTTTACTGAATTTATAGTCGTTACCGTTGAATATATACGCACAAAAGCGAAAAATCGCATTTTGTATATACACCTGGGGTAATTCTAGATATATATATATATTCAACAGCAATTCTGTAGATACATATTCTGAAAGAAAATAGCGTATCTAAACTATAACGTGTAATTATAGTACGTCTAGGCGGGCGCGTGAGCTCGAGCTTGATTAAGTGTAATGAGCGATTTTGAAGTTAATGCGTATTCCGCCGCCACGGAGTAAAGAGTAAAATGTCGCAATCAGAGAAGAGGATGGAAAAACAGAGACCAAGGAACAATAATGTAAATTACGCTTTGCTTGTAAGAATAATCAGTTTTGCATAAATTGGCGACAATGTGTACTCTTGATTTGAATTTATTTATTAGTGAAGTCTATAATAGTTAGTTAGTCTCCTTAGTTCAGTACATTAAATACATTTATATTATACGATTTCCAGAGCACCTTCACGCCCAGCTTTATACCTAACACTTACGGAGACCGCTTTATACCGCGTCGTTATGCGCACACAACCTCATCCACCACTCTGCTGAACCGCATGTGTGTTGAGCAAGATGACCTCAGTCGCGAAGCGATCGACATCTTCGACATGAAGAACGTCACTGGCTACTGGCGCATGCATGGCTTTCGGCAGTGCATCGCCGCATGTTTTGGCGTCGAGGGGAACGCAAAGGTGCTACAACTGCACGACTGGATCACCCGATCCATGTGCCGTCAGTCGTTAAACGAACGACCACTGCTCAACTGCTCCCGGACGCAGTACAACAACTTGCAGAGCCTAGACTGGCCTTGTGTGCCACGCTCGCGTCCCATTGCCTTTGCGGACTCTACCCATGATCTACCTGGATTCAATCGATTCTCGTGTATGTTTTTTAACTATCCTGAGATTAACTTTTAAAATGAATACATGAGTATAAATTGCAGACTTACAAATCATTGCCTGGTCATCGACCGGTAAGATTGCCGCCTCGTTTGGACTGGATCTGGTGCTGTGGATACCGCATACCGAGAGCACAGTCGTGTACCGTATCGATGGCATTCGCTCGCTTGCGTACAGTTCCAGTGGAACGTACCTGGCCGTCGGAATCTCACGCAGAACACCAACGCAGAACATCAACATTCTGCAGTGCTGGAACGTGAAGAGCGAGGGCATTTACATTGAGCATTACTACAATTACAAGTGTTCAGCGAAAAAGAACGATATCCGGTGCATCGAATGGGATCCCAAGAATAAGTTTATAGCTTGGTATGTATATATATATATATATTATTTATTTTGCCTGTATAATAGTAAATATATAATTCTAAAACTGATACATATGCAACTTTGCAGCGGAATGCTATCAGGAGAGATAAACATCCATCGGCTGCCTAAGTTGGAGCTGCACACCACATTGGACATACACGAACATTGCATTATAGATCTGAAGTTCTCGCCGAATCGCGTGTACCTGGCGTCCAGCGATGAGACAGGCCAGGTGATTGTGTGGAAGTGGAAAACAATGAAGCCGTTCGTCGAGTGGGACGACACCGAAGAATGCCTGCTGGCCTGGCATCCCTGGAAGGAGACGGATCTGGTGATTGGTAGGATCAAATTTATTGTATATATTTTTTAATAAATTTTAATTGTTCAATAATCAATTTAAAGCCACATCTATACCGGCTACAATGTGCCTAATCAATCTCAACACACAGAAGGTGGTCTCGTACTATCGCCGGACGGACTCTAAGTGCCGTATCGATGCGATCACATTCAGTAAATTGTCCGGAGAGCTGGTGGTGAGCTGTTGTCTGCTAGGTAAAAATTTCCGATAATAACAAGAATTTCGAGTGTGTCGGCTATAATGTTTTTTTTTTCTTCAGACAACAACGTCTTCTCAAACGAAATCCTGGTGATGGCCTCGATGAACCGTGTCGTGGACACTCTGTTAACGCACGAAAAGTGCGTTAACTTTCTGATGTGGAATCCGGATGGAACGCAATTGGGTAGGTCTTGGTTTCTGACGTGCCTATTTTTAATTTTTTTATTTATTATTTTTCGGTTTTCAGCCACCGCCGGTGATGACGAGGCCTTGAACATCTGGAATTTCTTTGCTTTTCCACGAAACTATCTGGAGAAAATGTCGCCCAAGCAGAAAGAGCAAAATAAAAGCCGTTCTGGTCAAAGCAATCCGTTTTCATTGAAGAGCTCGTTCTTGAATTCGAGATGAATGTGGGCTTTATAAGTTGATTTGTGTGGTTTTGATTTAATTTTAGGATAGGTTTTAGGATTAGGTCATAGGAATTATATAATTTTTCATTATTAAAGAAACTTGATGATCTTTTTTGAAACCATTTTAAGGACAATGGAAGAGTTTTTTCATGCGCTATTCGATTGTTTTTTTTTACCATAAATCACCATTAACTTTGATAGTTATTCACGTTTAAACCAACGATTAAAACATTTTTTGCGGTTGTTATTTGTGGTCAGAAAGTGGTCAATCAATTTAAGTTTGGGGTTCAAACGTAAAATTTAGCCACTTATAACAGAACTTATTTTTACAATAATTTTAAAACTGAGTGTGGTCAATCAAAATTATAAATGGTCATTTGTGTACAAAAAAGGTCAATCAAATAGCGCAATAAATCTCTTTTTTGATTTAGGTAAGCCAAATTCACGAAGTTTATATTGCTTTATAAATATTTACTTTGAGTTCTATATGTGTCGATTATTAGTAATCCAAAAATTAGTAAATTATTTTAAAACAAATTTAAGTTGCAGCTGAAAATGACGGGTATTCAGAAGCACGTTTTCTCGAAGTATACAAGGGGAAACTATCAAAAGCCTTTGATGTTCACATTTAAATTTAGCAGACTAATAGAGGATCGAGTTATATTTATTTCTTTAATGGTTTTAAAATATAAATAAATTTCGTAAAATTACGTGGTTTACTTGTAATTCCGTTTTTAAAACATGTAAATTTAATTTCATTCATTTCATCAAAAAATGGTACGCACAATATATCGGAAAAATCTGTAAATCTGCCATCGCTAAAACCTTCCAGTAAGAGTTAACCTATAGTGTCCGCTCAGTCAATGGAGAAAATTCCTCTATCGGAAAACGTATAAATGTTTGGTAAACTGATAAAATAATTTTCTGAGAATGGTGGAAAACATATTTGAGGACTTACTTGTCCTTTAAAAACAAAATAAAAAAAATAAAATACGTAGAAAATCAATAAATCAATATGGACGACGCATTTGCTGCAAGCATATTTTGATTTTACGATTAAATGCGGGAAGTGGACTTTTGAGGCAAAGACAAATGCGACACATGAGAAATGAGACACGGACAAATGGGGCAGGGCTTTTTACCAAATGCGGCACATGGTATTCGCGTTATAGGACAAATATGGCACATGATAAATTCGGCACTGACAAATGCGGATCTTTTTTTCATGTAAATCGCATTTAAATTAATATATAAAAGATCACGGACAAATGCGGCACTTTTATTATATACATCGTATACAAACTACTATATGAAATAAAAGGAGAGTGTCTATATTTTACCACTTCTGGTAATGTCAAAAAAAAAATTACCAGAGAATGGAAAGAAAAGTAGTAGATTGCTTCGCTAAAAACTAGCAAAAACCAAGAGTTTCATTAAACTTAGTTTTTATTTAGTTCGGATTGTGGTGCGGACCAATGCGTCACTTTTTAATATAGAAATTTGCATGCGATGCCAATAAAATAAAATTTCCGCATTTGTCCTTGCCGCATTTGTCAAGTGTTTAAATTTCCAAATGGCCTCGCTGCATTTGTCATGTGCCTGAAATAAAAGTGCCGCAAACGTTTAAAATGTTTACATCCCTTGTCATTTGCCGAATCTGTCTTAGACTTATTTGTCTAAGCCCCATTTGTCTTTGTCGCAAATGTCTTTGATGCATCTGTCATTGCCTCAAAAGTCATACCACAAGTAAATGCTAAAGGTAACATTAACTTTATTTTGTTTTATGTTTCAACATAAATAACATATATAAATTATGGACTAGAAAAATAAATCTAAATTTTGCTTTACGGTAAAATTTTTTGTAATAAATACTTTTTTAATGTATAAGAATTCATTTTTTCAACGTATACTTGGTCATTTAAAAGAAAAACTATTTAATATATATATATATATATATTTGTATGATTTATTTTCGGGGAATTATCGTTTCCCAATAAAAATGTCTTAATTTTGTACTATTAAGGGTAGCTATTTGCATTTCATTTCAGTGAAAACAGAATCAAGACGTCAAAAAATATTGTTTTAATTTTTTTTTAAATATATACTCTA
>JAAAKO020025775.1:0-14163 GCA_010015015.2 Bolitophila cinerea
ACAGATATAATGACTAATTTTTTTCTAAGAAAACCACTGAATATTTTTTAATGAAATACCGATTTTTCAACATTTAAAAAAAATATATTTAGAAAATTATTATTTTTTATATACGTTTGTACTATGAGTAACAATATCATTGATTTTTACTAAAGAAAAGTACCGGTTTTTTGCTGAGAAAATTACTGATAATAAACTGAAAAATTCACTGAAATCAACTTATTTTATAGTAAAAAAAATACCTTTTTATAGAAATTCATGATTTTGTGCTAAAAAATCATTGAGTTTGTTTGTATACTGTTTTTGATTTTATATTTAAAAAATCACTGATTTTGAGTTAAAAAATCACTGATTAAAATAATCACTGATTTTGAGTTAAAAAACACTGATTTTGTGTAAAAGAATTACTAATGTTGTCTCTAAATTTTTTAATGAATATAAAATATAAAGATTTTTTTTTGATAGTTTTATTTTTTTTAAGCTCCAGGAGAAAAAGGCTAAAGCTCGCATTGCCTCTTCTTTTCATCCCTTCTCGATGTTCGCACCTTCCCAAAAATGTTTTTTAATCGTTTTTTTAAATCAAAGATTATCTCTGAATTTTCAAATGATTTTTTAAAAAACTATGATTTTCACATTTTTTGCTACTTTTAATGTTTTTGTGAGCTCCAGGAGAAAAAAGGCTAAAACTTTTCAATGTTCGCACCTCCCCAAAAATGTTTTCATAAACCTTTTTTTATTTATTATATTTTTTTTTTTTGGTAAAAATAGAAATAATAAACAGATAAATATGTAAGTTTATAGTCACCATAGCCAAATAGATTCCAGTGTTGCGTCAAAGCTTCAGAAAATAACAGGAGAACTATTACTCGGAAAAATATCTGATAATGGATTAACTAATTACACTAGAACTACATATAGTGCGTGTAAAAGTGGCAGGAGTGTCTCCACTGCTTTTAACTGCAATAAAAACAACGTTTAGTAACGAACGTCGATTGCATTCATAAAATACACATTACCGCAAATCTCGTAAAAACGCCTAATTCCTAAATTTACTGCCCCACTAATATTGTGAAACTGTTTAAATTAATAAACGTGTCATTTTAGCACCCTTTTTAGCACAACAATAATCCATTGACAATAAGTGAATGTGATTTACATATACTTAATCACGAATATTATTTAGTTCTCAAACCACACAAAAGTGAACTGCACCTTTTATTGCACTGGCGCAGGCGCAATGCACAGCAGAAATATATAAAATGCGCGTCCGATGTGCGTTCGCTCGGTTTGCGTGCGCCAGAACCACTCTCTTGCGCAAAATCGCCCGCCGCGTGCGTCTCGACTCAAGAAATCATTACGCGCGCATTATAAAGCGCGCTTCTTGCGATTACTTACAAATTATAATATATGTGTATTTATTGTTGTCTAAATATATTATATCCGACGACAATGGCAAATAGCGGTCGCAGCTCGGCGCCCGATCCATTGTCGCCGACGCCGGTCGGACGCGCGGAACGGACGACGTTTTTTTTTTGCTCATGTGCTCTGTCCGATTGTTAAAGTTTATTATTGCCTTAAAATTTTATAAGATTTTCAGAAATTTACAATTCACAGATTTTAAGAGGTCGCGCAAGCACGCGTGTGTGGGTGCCACCGCGTGCGCTCCATCCTCCCGCCGCCGCTGCCGCGCCGTTGCTACGCGTGTACGCTTTCCGGCGGCAGCGGGTGTGCCCCTTGAGTGGCGGCTTACACATATATACAATGACATGACTACATGCATAATACATATTATATATATATTTATATAAATCCAAAGTATAGAAATATACATACAATGGCAAGTTGTGTGAGCTGTGCGCGCCTTTTATAAAGCATATTTAAGTCACATTGCGCGAGCTCTGCCAAAGTTGTCTCTTGCGTTTTATCGTCGTTGTAATGCTTCCATTATTGTTATTGTTGTTCTCAAGTATCAATTTATATCTACTTGCGGGCGCGCGCACAATGTCCACACACACACACACACACATACACATTGCGCACTTGTCCGTTTTTACATGCAACACACACACACGCGTAAAATATATTATACAAGTAATGTGTACTCCAGTCTAACAAATCAATTGCAATTTAGTTGGACCGGTGCAACAATAAATAACGCTGGTGCTTTGCTTACCGTAATTATGGTGGAGCAATTTGTTTCGACATGTATTTTATGTACGTACTTGTTACTCTGTTTGTGTGTGTGTCAGTCTGTAAGTAACTGTATATGTGCTCCTTCTGGATAAAGACAAAACTGCGGTGAGTTCGACTTTGGACAATTGAAACGCATTGAAATGTTAGTTTTGCACCGTAATGAGGATTAATCACAGCTTTGTCTATTGTTCAAAAATATACGAGTATTAGTTTATACTATATATAGATAATATATACAGTAGACAACTTGACAATTCATAGTTTTCGAGCTAATTTCGAGAAATTCTTAATGAAAACTCTAAATTGAATATATTGATTTTTTTTAAATATATCGGGTTGGGAAATAAATTTTGAGCTCTTCTCGAGTCTCAGATTAGCCTCAAAATTATTCGCTAAATATATAAAAAAATCGATTTTTTCTATTTTAACTATTTTCGAATTATATTAGAAAATTTCGTTGGTAACAAAAGATTTATACATTTGTATTCGTCACTGCCATAATAAGACGAAGAATACATTTTTGTTTGGTTGAAGTATATTTTCAAATGTTTTCATCGTGTTTACTTTTGATATACATATGTGTACATAATAGTATTTTAGTTGGTTGTCTAGGGCAATAGGGTGACTTGGAGGGCTTCCAGCGGTTTGGGTTTTCCCATTATTATTATATTTCATTATTTTCAGTAACATCATAACAAGTATCAATGAATCGTATAGGTGATTATTATAGATTATATACATATATAAACTACCGTGTGATTTTTACTAGTAAAAAAAATTAATTTTGAATAGTAAAAAAACCTGTGATTTTTAAAAAAATATACTAAAAGAGCTAACAAATCGATTTTCTTTCAAATTTTCTATTCTATAGACAAAAGAATAAACTTTCATAAAAAACCTTTTTTAATTACGGTCATTTAAAACAAAAATCAGTAAAATATCCAAATCGATAAATTTTTGAAAAAATATTGCAGTTAAACAAAGAAGACAACTTTCTCAATTTTTTGCAGGATTTTTAATATAAAATTGAAGTTTATAAAAAAAATATTTTTTTAAATCATGAATTTCTTTAAAATATTTTTTATTTTTACCGGCCATTTAAAAAAAAAACAGTAAAATATACATGTAGTTTATTTTTGAAAATATATTGATGCCAAACAAAAAAGAACACTCTCTTCATGCAGAAATTTTAATATCGAGAATTGTTTTTTTTGGAATATGTTTTTTTTTAAATTACTTTTTATTTTTTAACACCCGTTTCAAAAAAAAAACTTTTTTTTTTATGAAAGTTTATAATTAGGATTTATATAATTTTAGAAATTGAATTACGAAATTTTGAGATAGCATAATAGTATTATTGAATTACAGAGCTTTAAACTTAATATTTTTCTCGATACTTGCACATAAAACTCAAAACGTTTTATAGAGTACGTTATACTTTTCTGCGTTAACGTACTCTATAAAACGTTTTGAGCTCTATATTAAATAAAGACAGAGCGCTAACCATAAAATCTTTGTTTTCCTATTAACGACGTGTATATCGACATACAGAAACGTCCTGGACACAAGTTATATTATGTTTACTATATTATAATCATAAAGAAGCGGCGTTTCCTATTCCTATGCTCGTATAAATTTACCTATTCTGAAAACGACTTTAAATTTATTTTAAGTCGCATTCTAAGTGCACGACGCGATAAAAAGAGCTTAAAACGCACATTAACCGAGCGACAGCATGCGTGCGTCTTTAATTAAATTGTTTAGTACAATTATTAAATATAAATATTTAATTTTATGTTATTATATGGTATTGGTGTTATCAGTAAACGTTGTATTTTCAATTCAATTACTATAGATGCTCTTCGATCGAATTGCAGGCCTTAGACTCGAACACTTGGAATTGAATTATATATATTTTAATATTTTGTAAATAGTACATTTATATTAATCGAACCTGCGCATTTAGAACATCGATTAAAATGTAATATGAAATATAGATTACTGCCGAGGGAGATTTTTATAATTGTATATATGTTATCTATAGAAAGATTTTAGAGCCAGTTTCTAAGATATCCAAGCCTCTAGACACACACACATACACGCACTCGTTTTCATATAGAAAATGTATAAATAAAACTAGTTATTACTTTAGTTGTCTGTCGATGTGCTGAACATATAGTACCTAGAATATAGTATATACATTAAAATATATTTAACATATATTAAACAGCGAAAACAAAACCATATTTATGTCATTTAGAATCCAGAGTTTATCGATGGAGAACTCCAGGAATCCACGCAGCCACACCATAACATGCATCCATAAAACGTCTTAATTATGGGTTTTCGTTTAGCCGTGTTCTTAATCTATGCGCGTGCGTAAATAAATTGAAATTTTATTGGAACGCGTGCATACCGCGCGCGCATAAGCATAAGATATAGGCAAAGACGCCACGCATGTGCATGTGCAACTCGCCTCAGCTTGCATACGCATTCGGAAAAAGGGGACGGATAAAATGGCGCGCTCGCGCATCCACAGCCGGAAAATTATTAATTGTTTTTAAATGGTGTTGATTTTATCGTTCGATCTTTGCAATAATTTCTTAATTGCAAACGTCACACCGACTTTGTGTTTACAATCTTATGCGTGTTCCGCGCGTGTTTGCGACTTAGTGAATATATTTTATATTCGCAAGGATTAAATAGTAGAAGAGTGTTGTTGAACTTGCTCTCTCGAGCCGAGTGTTAGCAACAAATTGAGCGTGCGTATTAATTTTCATTTCTAGACGATAAACATTGATTATTATTTCGAAATGTTATTAAATGTAAGCTATGTATAATTGCGCTGATTATTGATACTAAGGAGTGTAATGGGTGGTTGAAAGTCCATAGTTTGTATCGCATATTTAAGTATTATCGATGTGTGGAATATAGATTAACCCACATATTAGGTTAAAATGTAATATAATTGAGCATTTTGCACATTTGATTTAAATCAATATTATTTATAATTTAAAATAATCTATAAACGACATAAAGCATCATCAGCGCAGCGCTTCTGCCTTTCATCCATAACTAAAACGTATTAAAATGTCATTCGAGTGCGTTAAAAGGTCTCAAGCCATAAATTTAAAGAGCGCACCAAAAAAAAAATAAACGCAGCTTTTGTAAAACGATTCAACAATGTAATAATATAGCAACAAAAAAAGTATATTTTATTTATCGCCGCCCACAGCTATATATAATACATATATATACAATAAATGCGAGCAGAGCACGTGTGCTTTCAAATGTTATATTGTTACCATACACAAAAACACTTTTCAGGTGCTCAAATGGCAAATGAGAGAGGCGCGACACGAAGCATCGTCGGAATGCTGAATTGTAGTTATGTCCCAATTTGGCAATTTTCGACGATTCTTTTTGTGTGTGTGTGAGAGCTCTTGTATTTTTTCGGGGAAATGTCGAATATTTGAAACAAAATAAACGGATTTGATGAGCGAATATTTTAGAATATCAGAAATTCTATGAATATATTAAAAGAGATTCGCCCAAATCCAATATAGAAACTCACCTTTTTTAAATTATATTTTTTATACTTTTTGACCATTAAACAGACAAAGAAAATAAATTCAAATTTTGTTTATAAAAATGGCGGTTCCTGTCAAATAATTGTATGCACGGCATGTATTGGTCTTTTCAGGGCGCTTCAATCCACAGACTTGCCCTTGCCACTCCTTTTGAAACAAAAATCAAGAATACTATAAAAACTGTAATAATAATATTTTTTGAGTTCATTTTTAATTTTAATAATGTATTTTAAATACAAAATACCACGAGCATAGTATTTCAAATACTTTTTGAGTAAAATACTTTTTTTCCAAAAAAAAAATTACTTTGTTTCTTTTGACGTTAAAATATAACCCTAGGTTTGATTTGCATAAAATAATTAACACAGCTCAACAGTATTTTAAATACCGTTATCTGATAAATTTTACCTGATTACCCAGTCAAATGTCAAGATTAAAAATCTCTGTTTTAATGGATTGTTTGCATTTATATAGATTATTGATAGAGCATTTAAAAAAAAAACGTTCAACGTTTATTTTGAAAAAAATTAGAAAGAACTAACTTGTGACTTTCCATAAAATATAAACAAAATAATAATACAAAATTTTAGTAAATATATTTTATTTAAATGGCCGTCAAAAATTAAAAGCAAAATATAAAGATAGCATTATTTTCTGTATGGCAACCAAATTTTATCGTGGGCTTAGAGGAGAAATATATTAACTATACGTTTATTATGGAGAGAAAAACTAAATTTAAAACTAGAATATCTCTAAGAAATCAAATTTTAAAGTTTTATCTAAAATATAAATTTAAAATGGTAAAAAATGTATAGGTGATACAACAAACACGTGTTGGTGCTTTAAAATGTTTTATTTGAGGTAATATTTCAGAAATTACTGAAAAAATATTTTTTAAAAAACACTGTGCATATTTTTTGTAATTATTGTATTTTTTTTTTTATAATTTATAATTATTAAAAGTACATACAAAAAAGTGCATTATTATGAAATGTGACGTTTTTAAATAATTAAAAAAAAAACTTTTGATTTCAAGTCATTTATTGAAGCTTCGGACGTTTTTTCAGTGTTTTCTTGTTTTTTTTTTAAAGTCGGTTACTTTAAAATAGTGAATCTCTTTAGGAGCGGTAAGTGTCTTTTCGATCCACGACCGAATAATTTTATATTTTTAATATGTTTGCGATTAAGTCCTTATTTTTTTTCCTAAAAGCCAATTACCTGTTTCTCTTTTTTCATTGGAATTTTTATTCTTCAATAATTTTGAAAGGATTCATAAATTAATAAAACCTTTTTCTTTTGCAATATAATTTGAGGTCTAAATGTAGCAATTTCTATCGCTATTTTAAAAATTGAATTGCAAATTAATAAAAAACTAAGTACATCATAATTTTCCTTATTATTTTTTTTAGGATTGTATTTAGTTAGAATTCAGAAAAAATTGCCAATCCATCTTCAATAAAAATGTAGACTTTTATTTTAATTGCGATAAAATATGTATTTTTTAACAGAATGGCATCCATTATTTTTTTTTAAAATGTGTAGTTAGTGTTTTTTCTCTTTAAGTCTTATTTCATTTTTTTGTCGGGTAATATAAAATTAAATTTTATTTATTTTTTTATTGAATTACAATTTTTTAAACTTTACAGAAAATTGTACTGAATAAATTAGAAGCTAGAATCCTTCCTGCGCAAAACGGCGTATTCACACGTAGTAATGATTCCAAATTCCTGAAACAAAGCCATACATATATGCGCTTTAGGCTAACTGTCCAAGAATGCAATTCAATCACATAATATCAGATCCAACACCAAAGACTCGGTCGTGCATTCACAATATTGCTCGCATTCGTTGAACTCGCTCAAATCCCATTATCCGATTATATGCAAATTGACCATACATTATAATAAATACGAAATACACATATATAAGTAAAGGCGAAGTTGCACTGCTCAGGAAAATCATACCTAACGAAGTGTGATATCTAAATTAAGTGTGCCATGCGCAATGCGCGCATTGCTTATGTATGTATGTGTGCGCGCAGGTAATCGTGCAGGTGTCGGCTAATTGATGGTGACATAGCACGCGCACACATTTGCTTGCTGCTCGCGGGATGTGTGTCGGATTTGGCCATATTATTTCATAACTATAAGTGCCTGCATATAAGATATATAAGTACAACTGTAATCGTGCTGCTCAAGACTCAAGAGTGTCACTGTCTTCGGGTGTATGTGTGTGAGTGTGTGCTATGATTAGAGTCACACTAATTGGTGTGAGAACTGGTTGTGGCTATATAATATGATAATGTGCACATTGCCACTAATTATTGTAAACTGTGCAAATAAATAATAAACATAGAGGTGTGTGCGCTGGAAAAACTATATATACGAGTAAATATAAATATATAAATGTTGAGTGCATTTGCAGTGCGCGGTGCTGCGCGTGCAACATGCACGACGAATGCACATTTGTTACGGGATTACGGGCCTAGTATTATTATTCAGAATTATGCGAAGATTATAAGTGTTTGAGTTATTGAATGTGCGGACGTGCGCGAGAAAGCCGTCTAATGAAACGAGATCTACCGATATCAATTTTTACAATAGATTATATGGACATTATAAGCTGTTGATATTTATTGCGGTGTTGAGAATCGCAAACTAGCTAAAAGAATATTATTCTGGGCCGACCTGAATACAATAATAAATTATAATATTTTTAAAATAATTAATAATTATTTAAGGTTATATAATAAGTCGATTATTAAACAGTTTTGTACCTCTTCGTTTTTCTTTCCAAATAAAGATTTTTTAAGTTTTTTTTTAAAAATATTTTTTTGAGTTATTTAATACGTTTTTTCATTTAGCAATTAGCAACCCAAATATATCTCAAATCAGTTTTAAAATCCTTGGCACCAAACTTTTTTTTTGGTATTTGTAATAAAAATTTGAACTCAGTGTAAATCTTTAAATCCTGATCTAGAATTCGCATCAAGTGAACACATTCTTCCAGTGGTTTCAACTCTACGCCAAAATACACATAAATATAGTCCAATTAAGTATGCAATATAACGTCATCGCAGTAAATTTGTTTTCACCACCGCGGCGCGTTGCAACGGAGCGGCGCCGCACGTTGCCGTCGTCCGTCGTCGTCGCTGGATAAAATGCTCTTCGTTTGGCTCGCCAATGATTCACATGCCATAAATCATAACGATATTATTGCAATATAACATAGCCAACAAATACGCGCGTGCTAGCAAATATATATAACATAAACATATATCGCATATATATATATAGTACGTTAATGTATATTTTGTCTGTATAAAATGGTATTTTTTAACGCCTCCAAACAAGTTGTCATTTTGATCGTGATTTAAGGCGATGGCGCATTAACGACGCGATTGCGCTGCATCACGGGTACACATTAAACATCTAAGCAAATAAACTGTTTGTATAAACGCGAATACTCTATATATAGAATTTTGTATACTTTATAAGGAATCGTAAGGAATATAAACATTAAAAAGCTCAACTCAATGGGGGGAGAATGTAAAACAATCATAACATTTGCATTCGCGCGATGCCGCTGAGCGGAACATCACAACTCGGTTTCTTATTTATATATGTTATGTCTTAATCTTAAAGTACAATAAATAAATGTAGAAGATGTTTAATGTAGGCTATGATATAGATTTGTTTATGTTAGGGAATCTGCATAAATAACATTTTATTTATTTGCATTTTCGATTGTCTTGAAAATTTATTCATCTTCAAGTGAAAGTGCAGTAAAAACCTTAAAACCAATCATTTTTTTTATTGATTTTAATGTTAATTGAAATAAGATTTTTATTCTGGTAAATTGTATGATTAACTACTGTTTAACTAACTTAATTAAATATTTTTACAAAAAATAATAATTTTAATTTTTAGGGTCGCTTAGGCGTATCGTTGATTATTTGATGATTGGTGATAAGAATAAAAAATGACAAAAAATTGATTAACTAACACAGTCGTCATCTGTCAACAAAATCAATTTCAATTTCATTTGTATCAATTTCATGGTTTTTATAGCCATATATTAATATTTACCACCGTTTTTATAATTTATTTTTAATTATTTTAAATT
This sequence comes from Bolitophila cinerea, assembly GCA_010015015.2. NCBI lineage: Eukaryota > Metazoa > Arthropoda > Insecta > Diptera > Mycetophilidae > Bolitophila > Bolitophila cinerea. Next base: position 9,909 of record JAAAKO020025775.1, read on the forward strand.
TAAAATTTTTAAAAAACTGATTTTTTTTTAATAAAAAAACATGGATCATGGATCATGGATGTTTTTTATTCTTCCGTTCTCAACCAGTTTTGATCAGCTGGCAACTGGCATCCCTGACTTGGTCCCTCTCTTGAAGAAGAGAGAAAAACCATGTATTGATGCAAATATAAGAATACCGAGCAAATAACCAAAACCATTTCCTGATTTCCTAAAGTTTCATACAAACTCCACTATTCTCTCCCTTGAAATTGGGGAGGGCGGTCGAATTACGCTATTTGTAAACCGTTTTGTACTCAGCGGATCACTTCCTTATATATTGGGTATTTTTTTCTATTGTCATTGTTTCTAAACTGGCTTTTTGCCAAAATATAAAAAAATCCTTAGAATTAAATATACGCAAATATTTTTTTAGTTTTTTAAATTTATTTTCGACACATTTTAAATTCCTAACTTTTCATGATTTTTTGCATATTTAGAATAAATATTTTTAATTTATAGTTGCACATTTATTTATTTTACTAAAGTTTTTTATGGGTTATCTTTTTCTCTGCAGTCATTGGAAAAATAATTACTTACTGCCAATTCATCGAATCATAAAACGGACAATTTATCGAATGAAATAGCAAATCAATTTATTATATTTATCGATAAATTTTTCGAAAAACAGTATATAAAAATATCACTAGAAGAGATCAATTCATTCAATGGGCAAATCATCGAATGTACAATAAATCAAATGTTTTGTTTTTTTTTAAACAATTTATTGAAATAAATTTTGTGCTTCGCGGGTTTTTCAGATTTATATAGTTACTGCGGAAAAATATAAGGAATTCGATACATCTTTGATAAATAAATAAAACATCCCATATTTCTAATATTTGTAGTTTTTGTTTGTTTTAACTTTTTTTTGTCATATTTTTTTTGCCTTAAGATATTTCAATAGGAGATTCGGGATTTCAAACCCAATCCTTTGATGAATTGTCCTTTTGATTTTTAGATGAATCGTTATCGATGATTTTTTTTTAAGGAATAGTCTAGGTACCGAAATTAATAAGAAATTGCAGATTGATCTTTTTGGATTACCTCATAAAAAGAGCTACATAAAATAAATCATATTTTTTCCATTCAATAGAATACCTTTATACAAGCACCTCTCTCACATTCCTATATATAAAAGATAAGATTTTATTAATAAACCAGAAACGCTTCAACACTTTTCGTTTTATCGGAATTCAATGCTTTGTTTTGACCCTATACACCGCACGCCGCGAATTGCCCATAATATGCCCTAATATGTCCACGCACAGAATGCACATGCACAATTGCACAATGCACATCTATTAGAGCACATTATTGTCGGCGGTACATATAAGTACCGCAAATGCATTCCCAAGGGGGCGATACTCGCATGACTCTTCATACATAGCGTCTTTAACCTTTGGCTGCCATAACATAACGAAAGCACAGAGCTGCTCCGTGCCAGGCCTTATCGCACGAGAGTGCCTGCGCTTACTTACGACTTTATTAATATTTATATAGCGCGAGCACAATAGAATATAATATAGTATAAATATATACATTCGGTTTCGATGGTATATACCTCTGATGTGTCTGGCGCGCGGAGCGACAACGTCTTTATCGGGTAATTCATATATCATCTTATGCGCTATATGTTTGTGCTGCTTTTGAAGATATATACATTCTAAACATCTTTAGATAGCGATGTACCGTGTGTATGTCTACTACAAATATATAGTATACGGGCAAAGTGAGCCGCTGCGTGCCGCCACCGCTCATGTGAACCGTTTTGTTCGATTACAGCTCGACGCAAGGGCATTTATCAGAATCGACGTGCCGTTTAACATTGTGTTTGGCAATCGAGCAATAAAATGTATTATGAATTATTGTGTTATTATTCTGTATACATTCTATTGTGTGAATCTGATGATTCTTGGTTGGGATTTAGGGACATAAAAAAACGTTTGGATATAAAAATTACTTAAGGACATAAAAATTAGAACTTCCCAACTTTCTATCATCACAATGGGATTTATTTAAGCCTAAATTAAAAAAAATCTAGTCTCAATGATTTCTAAATTATTTCGGAGCTTTTATGTAATAAAAGTCAAAATTGGTTGGTATCAAATTGATGGAATCAAAAAATATCTATGTTTTTAATAAAATAGGGTGACGTCCTTAATCTGGAGGGCCTTTGGCCTACCTAAACTGCACTTCAGCAAAAAATCCAAATAATATTTTTTAAATTTTTCTTTACAGAAAACTCGATTTTTTGAAGAAGACAATTCTTTATAAACTGCATTTCTTACAGAAAGGTCAATTAGGCTAAAATTTGCATGCTAAAATTATGTTTTTTTAGGGGAGCTTTCTAACAAGATAATAAGTTAAAAAAATGATGAGAAATCTGTCGACAAGGTGTCTATAACAAGGTATTTTACAGCCATTAAACAAGAACCATAAAAATTTCCTTTAATCAGAAGAATCAATACAATCTAACTGCATCAAAATAAACAAAGTAAAAACGTTCATGGGAACCATCCGCCGGTTAGTATTGATGTGGCACACGGCGAATGCGCTTGTACTCCAAGCGGAACCAGTTCATCGCATGCACGCACTCCTAAAAAAAATACAATACCGCCCGAGCGATGCAACACGACATCTCTGCTGCTGCACAGCTCAACTGCCTGGGCCCAAAGTCATCTTTCATTAAAATTAACCAAATTAGCAATCACGGCCACAAAACGACATACAAACACACACACACGCACACACACACAAATACACACGCTGGATGGCTAAAGCGCACGCACGCATGCAGTCAAATGCATATAATTTAATTGTTCTCTGCCCTGAGCAGCCAACCCAGCATTATAAAATTAATTTCGGGTTAAAGGAACAACGACGTACCAAATGAAGACATTAACCTTACGCAGAAGAAAACCCGTGTGCGCGCGGCGCGGCGCTGCTCAATGCTCATGCACTCTGCGCTGCGCGCATTGCGATCGGCCGGCGCACGGTGCACCAAGTGCATTCTCATGCGCGAAATGTTAATGTAATAATCGTGTAGCTGCGATTTGCATGCGCATATTGTATATTATAGTATAGTAAAACATATACATTAATATACACTGAATATAAATACATATACATATATATATAATATATATTAAGACGACGCAAGTGTGCCACACATCCGCATGTGATCCGTGGGGCAGCCTTTGTTATGTATATTTGGACAGAATGTGTGTGCGCCTCAACAAATTATCGAAATAATGACTGGGCGCGAATGAGCTTTCATTAAAAATCAAGCGCGAGAGCTCATTCAGTTATACAAAAAAAGAGCATAATATATAAATGTGCCCGTTTTTATTAATTATTTGTGAAATTGTTTCGATTTGCGTGCGTCTGTAATTTATTATTATGTTTATGTGTGTGTGTGTGAGTATTTGTATTTTTATTTATATATATGTAAAAATCTCTGCGTGTGTTTGTGTGTATACGTGAATATGTCTGCGGTGCATTGTTAATTCATCAATAACACGCAAATTAAAGTATATATACATATATATATATATATTATTCTGTTTATATGAAAAGGGCATCGATTCGCGCAGATCTTATTTTGGACACAGCCACAAAGAATGTTAATTGAATTGTATTCGTGAAACGGACGCATGCAGGCCGCTGTTACGTTGGTTTTATACCGAGTGACAAGCTCAAGAGATAGGATGAGCGTCGAGAGACGATTAATCTGCGCGGGGGCATTTGTATACTGTATATATACAGAAATATATATAATATAATTAAGCTGATGCAGTCGTACAGACGCATTTTAATCGACAGTACGATTGCAAATCATTTGTCTTTGTGCGGAATAAGAACAACGCGGTTGGTTCGCTTGAAACGCAACAGACGTGTATTTTAATTGCATTGTGCTTCTGTTTTTATCGGATCCGATGGAAACTCGCGCGCTCTCTGGTGACAATGCGACGCGTGCAATTATTTATTCGATGGTGTCAAGCGAGAAACGAAAGAAATCTGCTGGTCAAATTATATTGTTTTTAATTAAAATGAACAAGAAGAAATGCGGATTAAATGAACGAAAGCAGCAGATTATTTTTTTAGTCAGTTTTCAAATAATATACCTCGCTGTATATATGTATATATAAGGTTGTCAAAAAAGTCCTGCGGTATTTTCGCTAGGTGTCGTTGCAAGCGCGTAGTTCTAGTTGTATTC
>JAAAKO020025786.1:0-14162 GCA_010015015.2 Bolitophila cinerea
TATGTTTATAGCTATACGAGCGTATATGTCCATCTTTAAACGACCAAAGCATTTTTTAAGTATATATATATATATATATATATATATAATTATATATATATTTCTGGGTATGTTTCCTCCTGCGCGTGCTATTGACAATCTTTGCCTTCTTAAGAGCGCGAGCGCGAGCACACTCAATTAAATGCATTTAATTCAATTTAATTTTAAATGAGTTAATGCAGGCGTGCGCGCGTGTTCATCACGACAACTGCAACGTGTCGCGACATACGAGTATATCTAGGAAAACGCTTGGTGCAGGCGGAGCTGGCTGCACATGAGACATTTTGTCCTTTTTGATTGCGCGGGCGAAAACTCTGGATGTATTTCAAAAGAACACTTTCCAGGTGCAGGTGGGTTATCTGGAGTTTAGATTAAACCCACGAGATACAACTATTAAATTGTATATATATAAATACTTTGTATTAAAGAGAATATTTAAAATATCTTAAGAGACTGAATTTATTTTTATGTTTCTGAATTAGTGGGTAAATATATATTATAGTACATAAAATTATAACATTCATTGTTTATATTATATACATAAAAAAAAACAAATTACACCGATTAGTTACCTTTTTTACAACGTAGTATAGTGCTAAAAATACGTTTTTGATTGTTTATTGGTGAGGTTGGCTGGTGCGATATCCAAAAACAGGATAAAATGGATATAATTACAAAATTCAAAACAGGGAGATTCGCTCATCGGATTTAAAAAGTACGATGTTACATGTCAAACAACCGCACTGACCTTTTGAAAGATATATTTAGTAAGAGAATAATTTTAGAAATAACGTATTCATTATTTATTTGACAGTAATATCGTTAAATACCTTAGAAACGTTTTTTGAATAGTAAAGTTTGAGATAACAATCTTTAAAAAAATCGGCAACTTAAAGTTAACAAAAGCAAATATATATATATATCCTTTTTGGATGACTTTACAATCACATATAAAATATAATTTTAAATAATAATTATATATATATATATATATAATTATTTTTTCTATACAGTCTCAAAATTTTAACAATGTATCTCTACAGAAAGGGAAGTTACGGAATTGTGTTTGTTTTTATAACCCGCATTTTAAATGAAGACTTGACGACTGAATTGCTAAAAATACAATGGAACATTTTAATAGGGATAGACCTAAACTAAATACAATTTATGCAAAATATATAATTTCATTGAGTAAATAATATGTATAATAAAATAATATCATTATGTTTAGTAAATAGTATATAAGCAATTATTTTAAGTGCTCAATATTCTTTTATCTCATATATATGTATAATTGAGTGTTTCTGCACGTTTACTAAAAAAAATAGAGCTGTTTCGATCACGATTGAGTAAGTCAAATGAAAATGTTATTTTCCAATAAGTTCAGACTTTTATAGCACAATCTTATATGTATAGCTGTGAAGTGAACGTCAGAGGCGAATTGAGTGAGCTTTTATGTCCATACCGTAATATACTTTATACATATATATATATATATATATATATATATATAAACACAGTATATAGTTACGAGCACATTCAAAATCGCACCATGCTCGGCAAATAGAAATTATGATACGATAAACATTTATCCTTCGCGCGCGCGCGTTCCTTCATCCATAACGTAAATCGATTGCGAAGAATGCGTCGTGACGACGCGATGCGCTGCGCTTTGCCGCTTCGTGCGCATAACAACGTGTCCATACAATAACACTTTATATATATATATATATATATATAAAGTTAAAAGTTTCAATAGATTATATCAGTGTCTGCGTGAAAGTCTCTGCGGAAATTAATTTATTAATCAACGCGATATATTTTCTGATTGGGCTTAGATCAGTAAAGATTCTGTAGAACCACGCGGAAGCAAGAGATCGCTCCACGCGCCGCGCAGGCACAATACACGATCTCGGAGAATACATATATAACGAATGTATATATTCAGTCGCTTCTCAATTACATTGTAATGCCCTCACTGGAAATAGCAAAGGGAAAACTATACATAAATGTTATCTCTATTGAATTCCGCGGGGAAATTTAATACAAATATACACAAATATTACAGTCAGTGTAAAAAGTGACAAAATTTTAGAAAAAAAATCCACGTCTGTTAATTAGGTTTTTAATTTATCTTATATAACAAAAAATATTAAATTTAAATATTTGAAGGATATAATAAACTTAATTAAATTAAATAGGACGTATGTTTATAATTTTGTAAATACAAATAGTTAAATACATTTTTCACCTTCGTCTTCGATAGTAAAACACTTTCAAATTAAATCACAAAAATACAAGGTAACAACAATTAAAGAACATTATTACTGGAGACTTTTCACATCAATATATATGAAATATGAGCTGTTGGCGTCGCCATTTGTAGACGCCAGATATCCAAACGCGCTGAATACGATTATCTTTTTCGTTATTTTATTAAATTTTCAAGTTTTTGGAATTTTTTTTTTTCAAATGTTACTGTGGGCAAAACTCGTATTAAAATGTATTGTGTTTTTGCGAGCCAATTCCATCATCAACTGTCAATGCCAGTCCTACTCCTTTTGGAAACATGTATACATTGTTTAAAATGAAAGCAAAAAGTTCACTTAAAAAAAATTGCACCAATTTGTGTTCCAGAGCACCTATTTTGAAGTGCCAAATTTTATATTATTATACTCTATATAACATTTCATCCAATTTAAAAATTAAAATATTAAATATATAATAAATAAATAAATAAATATTAAATTGGAATTCATTACAATCACCATTTTTTATTTCAATTACAATTATCGCTCCATGGGTGTCTAAAAGCGATACCTAACCTTTAAAATAACAGTTCAGCACTCGTGCGAGTTACATTAAAAAATAGTGTAGACATTTTGTAGACAAAATATCAAGCTATATATTTAATAAGTTTTCTAGAGTCCAATAACCATTACTAAACAATTCCCTCACTCTACCTTATATATTTTAAATTCTATTTAAAACATTGGTCAAAATACATAATAAAAAATAATAATAAAATGTAGATTTAGTGTTTAAATGTAAATGTATTTCTGGGTGAACGAATACTTTTTACACTGACTGTATACATATAAATCAAGTGATTTCGCGTGAGCACGAGCTCGTTTCATGGTTAGAGACGAAGAACGCATGCTCTCTGATCAGATGTCAAGTCAGTCGCGCGAAATCCCACAAAATGAATTTGACAACTCGATGAAAATCAACGTTCATCAGAGCTGACAGATCTTTTATATGTATAAGTATATAAATATATATGTTATATATGCAAGATATACATACGGCTGCAGGCTGCATACATACTTGCAGCGAGTGCATATGAAGAAGACACGCGCGCGCCACAGACACGCTCAAAATGCAAATACAAGTCACATATTATTATAGGATACATATATTATTTATGTATATATATATATATAAAGTATACACATTACATCTGCTCAAACCGTACAAGTGCAAAAACTTATCGCGAAATCATACATACATATACACAAATATTATATTCGATTCTATATAGGATTGCAGATTTAACTTCGATCGGATTGTTGTTTTTTGTTGTTGCAATATTCTGTTGCACACATCAGTGCTGGACTGCTGGTATCCCAGTGTTCGATCGACTATTATACTTGTACATAAATATTGAAATATAGGTATTTGTATATACTCGTATAATGTACGTATAGTATATATTATATAGTTGTGCTTTGGTGCTGCATACATATTATATGTCTATGCATTGTTCATTCGTACATTTATTGTAAATTCAAGTTGATTTTATTTAATAGACGACTAAATAATAAGGTGAATTATTCAGAGCGATGCATTATGTTCGGGAACACTGAAAAAAGCTACACTTGCAATTAAAAAAAAAGTTTTTTCCTCAAAAACAAGATATATTTGTATCAAAAATTATACAGTTTTATTTATACTGTGTCATTAGAAATCATAAAACATAAGCAGTTTTTTAAATATTATTTTCATTTCCTTAACTAAAAACTATATATTATTTTTTGTATCTCCAATTTGTAAAAAAAAAATTTAATCGTCTGAAACACAAATATTCATTTCTCCACTTTTGTCTTTCCTTAGTTGGTTTGGGAAACACGTCTGGAGAACCAAAAACCTAGTATCACAAAATGTTGACAGATAGGAATAATTTGTGTTTTTTTTATAAATTTATGTATACAGTATCACAATGTTGAAGTGTTGTGGGACACTGCAGTTACATAAGGCTTCTCCTAGGGAATTGTAATAAATTACTTTTTGTTGGACTTATATTGTTTTATCAAAATCGATATAAATTCCACAATTGGAATAAAAAAGCTTGGTGTCTCAATTTCTTAATTTTGTTTAGAATATATACTACATATATACTATTGAATTATATTTTATATATACGTATCTGAACGGATAGAAAAAACTTTATTTGGTTAACTGTTGATAAAATACGGTTACATTTTCAGAATAACATTTTTGTGATTTAGACACTAAATAATAAAACCGGTATTATCTTATTATTGATAAACAATATTACCCAAGCAACTAATATTTGTACGAATAAAATATCAGCCATTTGCATTTGTGCGATTATTGTATTTGCGCAATTTGGCTTTGATGTGTATGTGTTTGTGTATAGTACATAGTTATATGCCTACTCGATTTGTTTTTTTTAAACAGCTCACTTCGAAAATGCTATTGTATACACAAATCCAAAATTGCTGGCAATGATATGTTAATCGCACAACTGTAAAGGGCAGTGTCGTTCTTAGAAATATTTATTTAAAAATTACAGATGTTTCATTGCAATGTACACGTAGAAGTAAATTGCAAGTATGTGGTTTGAATGATATGCTTTTTTACATTATCAAAAATCCTGTTGATAAAAATGCTCATTTAGTAAAGATGTAGAACATGATTCTGTTGCGGTATTCAAATCATAGCTGGTAATTGAATACATTTTCATTCGTTTGTTTATACACTATTTCTTTATACATATGTATATATCTTCGTTTGAATTTTAAATTCGTGCAGCTGCGCTTTGAATCAGTGCAAATTACCGATAATTTTCGCAAAGCGGCCATTCTTATTATATGCATCACGCGCAAATGCGTTGCATCGGCATTTCACAATGCCAACAACTCACGATTCGGTATAAAATATATAGAAAATGCAAAAATATAAATACTTGCATGCAGATATGATATATGTGTGTGTGCACTGTGCATGTGTATATATTGCACTTGTATAATCGCATAAAAGACTTCTATCGCAGCCGGCTTTACAAATGCGCGCGCGCAAATTTATATAAAAATGCGTGCATGCTAAAAAGAAGATTCACTTGCGTATATATTTAAAATAAATACGCGTGTGCGATTGTGTGTGTGTATGCGTTTATGTTTGTGTGGGTTTGTAAATAATAAATATATGCAGAACATACATAATATATGTTTAGTTTATGTATACATTCGAGTGTAAGCAAGACTTGAAGAAACCGCATGCGCTCACATATCGCTTCAAAGAGAGTAAATCTTTCATGAATGTTTGTACATACTATTATAAAGGTATTAAATAAATAACTTTGCTCACAGATTACATCTACATCAGTTTAAAAATACGTACAGATATAAATTATTGCTAATTATGTGAGGATATCTATAAATATGTATATATATATACATATATGCGCGCAGCATACATGGGTGTGTGTTTATTGTGTATCTGCAAGAATATGCGTTTAACTTTGTACATTCAAATAAATGCTTTGAAATATATGCGAATACAGGTAGTTGAGTACCTGGCGATCGGACAAGAGAAGTCAAGTATTTCAATTTATTAATTATGATTTCAGAAAGATCGACTGAACTTTAGAGGACTTAACATTTTCAAGATGCTTGGTTGAAAACTTAATTTATATATATTCTTATACATTGTGGAAAATGTATTTAAAAAAAATGTATTATATGGGGGTAAATAAGTACGGATGTAAACTTTACGTGCAGTCAACTAGTCTACTTTCAATTAAACTAGCATACAACGAGCGTTTTGGAGCAGTCTGATCCATCATATTTTAATATTTTATTATCAAATAAACAAGCAAAGTAAAATAGATATGGTTTTTTATCTATTATCTACTACAAAAACTTTTCTTATGTAGTTTTTGAAGTAGATAATAGATATATCTTTCTCACTATAACTTTTTTTAAGCTTTAAAGAATCTACTATTCCTGTGTTTTAGAAGGGTACCTAATCTGAAAATAATTTGTGTGTCCTATAAAAAGTATTTTTAAATGTTTGATATATAAAATTATGCATTTTAATATTTTTGTTACAAAAACGTTATTTTAATGTAAAAATAAAATTTCAACCGAATATAATCATGACAATATTTTTTTAAATCGATATGACTACTGAAAAATGTTTACTTTATTTTATGGAATGCATCCATAGTGACCTATTGAGCTTAAAAACTATATCCATATTGAAACCTCTTAAGGTAATGTAAGGTTTATTTTATAAAAAAACAATGGGACACATTTTGATTGCTATAGAACAAGTGACAAGCTATATATTTAGCCCACTCTGTCCCAAAATACACTCCCTTAGTGCATTTTTGTGTATTTTTAAGATTTCTTGTATGTATATTTTTAAGTTAATGTAATGATGATTTAAAAATTTTAAAATATAGTTGGAGCGGGATTGTTGGAGGTATGGGTATTATTAGGTATATAAACAACATTTTATCAGTGGTATTTCTCATTAAAAGGATGCTATGACTGCAAAACTTTTAAAGAATTTATTCATCATCGGCAGCGCAAATAGATTTCATACAAACCCCTATTAATAGGCCCATGACCACTATAAGGCTTACTCTATTTTCAAGGGCGTTATCTATCGCTGCAAGAAATAGCAGTGGCCAAAGAAATTCGAGAGACTTCATGATCATCATGAACGGGTATCGGTTGATTATTCAATAACGAACCTTAGGGTATTTGTGTTATATACACTATAATACCCTGCTCGGCTCCGTGCTGGTTGGCACTGCAGAATTATGTCCAAATAAAATGCATTTTCAACAGAATAATGTTTGTAATATGGATCACAGTTATTAAACGAATATCTGTCAGCCTATATACTTATCGCAACTAAACAAGTTATAACAGTCTTATCATACGATTATTCTACATTCCAGACTCTTATGAATCTCTGAAACGAATTTGTCATCCTATATTACTGAAGATGTAATATGAAAATGAATGAATATTACATTAATATAACATAACAATAATAAACTAGTAGCAGGCTAGGTTTAATAATAATTCAATGCAGTGTATGGCTGTACGTATATTAAGAATAATAGTAGTAACAATATTTTAAGAGGTGGGATGACATTTGGTCCACGGAAAAAAGGCCCATGTCAACCAGACACAAGGCCCATGATGGGCTTTATTTTCTTTTCAATCAGACATAAGGCCCGTGGACTTTATTTCCGTTTCAACCAGACATAAGGCCCATGGGATTAATGTCCGTTTTAACCAGACATAAGGCCCATGGGCTTTATTTCCGTTTCAACCAGACATAAGGCCCATGGGCTTAATGTCCGTTTTAACCAGACATAAGGCCCATGGGCATTATTTCCGTGGGCCCAATGTCATCCCACCAATTTTAGATTTATAATATTCAAATATTTCGAAAGTTTTTTCTAATCGAATATTTTTAGTATCTATATTTCAATGTGCTTTTTAATAAATCAATAAATATAATGAAAATATCATATAATAGTACAATAATGTTGAAAATAACTATATATATATGTACTAAGACGAGAAGTATTTTATTATCAATTCTTGTATTTCTAGTAACTTTCTTAAAAACTAACACTAAAAAATATATCCAAGACGTTTAAATGTTTATCGCCGCCGATTTTTTTTAATATCATCAGATCAAGATATAATCGCTAAAGCCAAAAGAATAAAAGACTTTATTGTAATAGCATTTACAGGTTCGTAATACGAATTGCCGAAACTAGTTCATGCTGTGTGTATGTAATTCAATACTAATGTATTTAGAATACTACGATAATTTTTCGTTTGCTTGTTGTTCGCTGGCTTATATTATAATAATTATAAAATCCCATACGCAAGATAATATTAAATCTTCCACTGGAACGTATAAAGTAGAATGAGGCGAAAAAGCCATACCGACTTTTCTCGTAGTTCAAATTCTAAAAGAGATTAGAAGTTACGTCCTTCAAAAAAGTGTAGCCAAAATATAAGGATACATTTTTCTCAAAGAACGCAACTTCATATATCTTCTAGATTCAGAGATAGAGCTCAAAATGTGGCTCTTTTGCCCATGCGAAATACTCTATGTATATGTCAAACTTTCACCGTTGACGAAATCGGCCGTATAACTGTTTTTATAAAACAGACTGACTCAATATAAATATAATATACACATAATATATCGTAAGCACTACTATGTTACTTCTGATCTGATATTCAGCCCTATTCAGTACACGAAATTAAAACATTTTGAGATGAAAACATTTTCGCGTAGTAGGTGCTTAGAGAAAATGTTTTACAATTTTTGTATGTTTATGCGGACCTACTAATTTCGATGCTTCTAACTGAAAGAAATGAAATTTCCTGATTTTACAAAAATAAAAAAAAATATTAAATTAATTTAAAAAGTGTATTAAACAAAATATATAGTTTAAAAAATATATTTTTTAGTTATTTTTTTTATTTTTTTTTACTTTATAAACTATATATTTACATTTGAAGTATAACACAAATCTTAATTTCCGGGATTTTGAAATTTAAAATTATGTAATACGATATTTTGTATTCCGGTATTATGAAATACGGGATTTTTTAATCCAGGATTTTGATATTACGGGATTTTTCTTATGTCAAAAATGTTTTAGTAGCTACTACGATTTGTATGGGAAATTTTAGAAAGTTTTAGAAACTGAAAACATATTACGAACGTGAATACCTATTTAAGCGAAAACATTTTTAAACAATTCTAAAACGTCAAAAATGTTTTATTTTTGCGTACTGAATAGGGCTGATTATTTATGTATAGTATACCTACCCTATTATAAAAATTATAAATATCTACTTTTAACAAATTTGTATTATTATCTAAGATCTCTTTTGCCTGCGCTCCCGATTGTGCTTTGCTATCGATTATTCTTCTGTGCAATATCAATAAATCGGTCCTTCGACGGGCGACCTCCTGCGTGCATACTCATTTATGTGCAACATAACATAATATACATAAAACACATATATATATACAGTATACACCATTGGCTCTCATATATAGCCACAGACACACGAAGCAGCCGCGGCAGGCACAAAACTCCGCCATTAAAATAAACGAACTTTGTTTATGCACACAGCCTATTTAAAAAGCTGTTAGCCTGTCGTTCGGGTTGCGGCGGAATTTTAATAGTGGCCGGTTCGCCTCTTGCGCCAGCCGCGGTCGAGCGCTGCGTAATTTAATATAAATGTGCGATTTAATTTTACCTGTGTTTATGTAAATATTTGTGATCACGCGCAGTGCGCGCGCATTCAATGTCGTGAATTTGTACAAACTCTTCGATTTGCGTTTGTGATAATTGCGCAGGCACAGGCGAATATGTATAATATATATATATATGTATTTGTATGTTTGATAATATATATGTATTTATATAAAAACATAGCTATATACTAAAAAAGAAGCCCGTGTAAGCAGAAGTCGCGTAAACGCTTGAGATCTTTAATTATTTTAATGATGTCTGTATGTGCGTAAATGTGTGAGTGTGAGTTAATTACCTCTGAAAAATCCCTCTGTGACATTGTATATGCGTTCACATGCTATGTGCAGCACAGGAAGACCGGGTGTTCAGGATTACCATTATAATCCATAAGTGTGTAGCTAAATATAACCAAACAATGATGTCACATTTTCAGTTTGTCCAATTCCTGCTGTGGCCAAGCAACACGGCGAAATTAAATCACACGCGATCTTGGTGCAACAAAGTCACGCACTTTCGTTGCACGATGGTTCTTCTGCAATAACCTGCAAGACAAATTAAACATATGTTATAGAATAATATATGAATCAAGAATATATAGTACTGTATTTATATTTAGGTATACGGATAACCGTATTGCCAAAAAGTAATTATATCGTCGCGCAAGCACGCAAGCGAGAATATCATGATTAGTGTAGTGTCGGGCCTTAAGGATATAATTATATGTAAAGCATTAAAATTGTAAAAAAGTTTTCCGCACATAATATTTTATTGAATCCGTTAATAATTGCCTATTTTGTCTACCAGCGGTTCATTTTTTTATATTGTATACACGAAGAGAATTATTTTTATACAGAGTTAGACTTATTTTCTAAAATAATAATCTCATATTGAAATTTGACTCTGGAGCTAGTCTAAATTTGTTGTTATATTTATGAAGTAAAACAAAAATATAAATGCTTACTTTTTCGCTTCACGCGTTTTTAAACACAAAATATATATTTTGTGGATATTGTTTTTGGGAATTTTTTATTTGTGTTTTTTTTTATTTGAGATTTTAAAAAATCTTGGTTTTTTTCATGTCTTTCCCATAAGAATTTACATATATTTACGGTATTATCCATTTTAAATTGCAAATTGCAACGTTGCGTTTGTAATTTTCAAATTTATATTTATAAGAACATCATTACATTCATATTATATTTGTGCGGTAATTGTTTACCCGAATTTTTTTTTAAATTACAAAGTTCTACCAAAACAATAAATTAGGTTTTCATACAAAAACAATATGACCATGTATTTTTTTAAACTTAATATAATCCGAAACAGCTTATTTTAGTGAAAGTCAGACTTAAAACTTACTAAATTAGTATTTATTTTTATTTTTCGTTTAAAACTTTTGTATTTTGGTTTAAAAACTACATTTAAAAATAGAAAAAATATTATTGTTTTATTAGTATTGCAAAACATATCGACCTAATAAAAAACAACGTAAGCACCTAATTATGTGTTAAATGCACCAAAGAGATCGTTAAAATTAATCTTTCGCCTCTTTAGACGGCGATGTGTTAACACGCGGGGGTTGAATGAACTCTGCGCGCAGCGTTTTGCGGTTAAGCCGATTCCGCACACAAATCTGTATGTTATTTTCATGTTTGGTATTTAAAACGTGCGAGTCGAGTTTATTTTTTGAGTGTGTGTACGCAGTACACGTGTGCGCGTGTACGTAGGTATATATATACGTACATCTTAATTAGGGGGTTCGAGTTCGCGGTTAACGCGCGCTCGAGCTCGTATGGCCAAAGTGATGAGATATTGCTTGGCGCGTAAATGCACGGAGGGACACAGCAGCCGGAGCGGTGGCGGCGGTGGTGGGCACGCAGTGTGGCAACGCAGCAATTGGGTATATGGCGCAGACACACATTAATTTAAATTACTGAGCTCCACGCACTTATGCAGCAGTATATACGCGAGAAATGGATAATGGTATTTGGCGCTGCGCATACACTGTAATTAGAGGATTTTATAGTTTATGAGTTTTGCGGGCCGGGGTCCAAGAATGAGGTGGATAATCGTTTCGTGGTTTCAAGATATATAAAACATACAAAATGGTACAAATGTGGATTGCTCGAGTTGTCGGGCAATAACGGTTTTATGTGCACAGTTGTTAAACGCAATGCGACATAGTATATAATTTAATTAAATTAAATTTAACAAATGCGTGTTTCAACACATAGTAATACAAATTTGTGACATATATTGTAAACATATAAATCATGACAATTCAGATTTATTCCCAGGAAATATCCTGAAAATAATTCTGAGAATAATGGACTGTGTAGGATTTTACAGTCAGGATTGTTTTCCTGATATTTTAAAATTCAATTATTAATTGTTTCTTGATAGTATTTTGCAAATCAAAAGCACAATACTATTGAGATAATTTAAATTAGTTTGGAATTACGAACTAAAGATAAAAATATAGTATAAAAATATAAAGTTATCTTTTAAATAACATAATAAAAATATTTGCATAAACACATTCACACATATGATCTCGTACCGCAAAATTAATAATATTAATCTCACTAAAAGCGCATACAATGGTATTTAAACCTTCAAATCCATTTTATGCGCTCGCTGCTACTCGGCAAGGTACTCATTATCCGTGTGCCAGTGCCAGGAATAATTTACACTCTGAGTAAGTGTATATGTACAAAACAAAACAAAACCACACAAATTGCCAACATTATTAAGAAGTATACCTCTTCAGTCTTCACGTATATTTATGTGAAATACAATTTTCGCTAAACGTGCGTTTGGCTGCGTGAAATTCTCATTTTTTTAAAATACGATCGAGCAGTCTTCGATTGACCGAAGATCTTCAGTCTGAAAACGGAGCATGGCGCACATAAAAGCCGTGTATGTGCGCGTATTTAAGAAAAAACACATATTTTCGCAATCAATACATAAAGACACACACACACACAAACGCATATATACTATATTATACATTCTGTATGGTAAAGTAATAATAATACTGCACCATTGCGTGTATTAACATTTAATCAAAAGGAATTTTAAGTGCAGACGCGCTGTGGTTTAGTGAGAAACGCATGCAATTTCGTCGAGAATTTCTTGTAAACGTTTCATCGTGGAACGTGCACACGCATGTATGTGATGTTTGCATGTGTGTGTGTGTATGTATGTGTGTGACCTCTGACCGTGAAATTACGTTATGTTTCGAGAGCCACAACACATATAGCAACTGCTGCAGATATCGTCCCAGAAAACATTCGCCGCTGCCGCCCCAAGATGGTCGTTGCCGTTGCTCTGAGTTTATGCCGATCACATCATGAGAATATCGCCTGGTCATGGTCATCTTAATTCAAAGTTCCGCTCCCATGTTGTTATTAAATAAATTATAATCTTTTTTGTGGTTGTTGCTTAATGCTTATGTGTGTATGTGCGACGTTGTATTGTTTAGGAGCATAGTGCTTGTTTATGTTCCCCATGTTGCCCAAGCGAAAGACAATAAAAGGAAGCTATAATAATTTGAAGAGCAAAAAATGAGTCGTTCAACGATACAAAACACAATCGTTGTATTTCGGTTATTCTTCCTCGCAGCGTAACGTGTGTGTGTGTATGTGTGTATTGTATATGAATTACAATTATATAGTCATTGCCGGACATTTTTGAAGAGCTAGCAGGTGAGACAAAGGCGTGTGTTATCTCAATTAATTTCAAGTCATACTCTTTTTGCGTTTTAAATTTTTAAATATATTTTTAATGATAAAAAATATATAAAAACAATATATTTAATATAACATAAATAAAGTATTTAAAACGTTGACAAATGTAAATATCTATTAAATTTCATACATGTTAAAAAAATCACTATAGAAAGTATAAATGGCATACATAATATGACTTAAACAAAAGACTTGAACAAGCAACGAACCCGCAATTACATATACATTCTACACTACACACACAAATCATAGAATTTACACCGCACGTCCCTTGCTCTTTCGCAGAGGTATAATAAAATCTTAATTCTTAACAGATACGTGATTTAGATAGTTTGTAATTCATAATTCTTAATCTCGATTTGTGAGTGTGAGTTAACTATTATTATATTTATATTAGTTTGTCTGTATAACCTGTACGGTACACACGCTAACAGAATACCAGAATAATGAAGATAAATGTGTTAGACCTTATTTCGTGTGCGTTGTGAGATTTGGATACTTACTCGATAATCAAAAAACGATTTAATGTGTACATAAATAACAGATAGTGCATTTCTTCAAAGCAAGCGTGTTTGCTAAGAACGGTGAAATAATTTACGCGAGCATTTGCGCTAGAGACGCTGATGTCGGAGCGCAGAAATTGAACGCATTGGGCATATTTCTCCAAATCAAGAGATCCAAAGGCGTAATTTTTGATGCATCTGTTACGTGTTTTGTCGCAATCGTGCAGTGGTATTTTATTTTTAAAATCCTCTTTGCCGCAGGTTATATACGTGTAGAGCATTGAGTAAGAACATAGCAAAATACCTACGAATGTATAT
>JAAAKO020025797.1:0-14157 GCA_010015015.2 Bolitophila cinerea
GAATTAAAGAGATGTTCATTACAAGTCCGTACACAGAAAAACTGGTCCATTTCGTGTCTATATATTAAAGTCTATGGTTTTAAATTTACATAAAAGCAATGAAAAATGGATTTTAAGCAATTTTAAGACATTTTAGGAACCATAAATGCTTGTATACATACAATTTCGCAACGCACACTTTAGTAGTTGCTATTGCTAAGTGTATTTGAAAAACATGAAAATTAGAGAGGCGAGAGTAAATTTTTGTTTCGACTTTTACTATAAAAATAAGACTAAATTTTATGATTTCTCAGTTGTACTGATAGTTTTTTATTATATAATTAGGTTTTTTTGGTTTTAAAAACAAACTGCTTTACAGAGCCGTTCTATTACAAATCAAAGAGCATAACCTGGACAACACAAAACCGTGTCCTACAACGGAACTTCTGGTAGAGCTCAACAAATATCTGGAATTTGCTGGAATCTACAATCCCTACGATAAAGTGTACATTCTAAACAAAAACTCTGGCTATTTCGCTTTGTTTATGTTTGTGTTTGTCATCGCTCATCTTCCCA
The DNA here is from genome assembly GCA_010015015.2 of Bolitophila cinerea. Lineage (NCBI taxonomy): Eukaryota > Metazoa > Arthropoda > Insecta > Diptera > Mycetophilidae > Bolitophila > Bolitophila cinerea. The sequence goes on from JAAAKO020025797.1 coordinate 556, forward strand.
AAATTACATATTCAAAGTCAATTGCAACATTGACTGCAGTGCGAGCCTCCGATCAGATTGACGGATATCCGCTCGTTGTAGGCGTTGCATCGGTACTCAAGCAATTCCACCGAGAAATTCTGGACGGATTCATCGGTTATTTATGCCAATACATGCTTGCACATGTGGAACATAATCTACGGTTTGTTTATCCACGAATATTACTAATTTTATAGATGTAATATATAATTACAATTTATTTTCAGTTCGAAACGAGAGCTTTCCACTGAATCACTGACGGCATTGCATTTTCTCATTACGTTCACTGGTATCGTAGGAATGCCTAGAGAAGTGCTCACACAACATGTTCCCGAGGTCATACTCAATCAGTTCGAGTTTCTATCGGAAAAAACAAAAAACTGAAACTACAACTCTAAATAAAACACAATAAACTTTAATATAACATATATCTCAATAGCAAGTTGTTTTAAAACTTTTCTTTTTTTTGATGAAATGAACAAAGGTTTGTGTCTATAAAATCTTAAACTTAATTTCAAATATTATCTAAATGATTTTAGTTTAAATATATAATCTTGTTAATTGTAAATATATATATGTATGTATAGATTTGTATGTTTATGTATATTTTGGTATGCGAAACTGTGTTGTCTGTATTTTCATTTCAAAACAGTAATGAAATACAAACAAGCGAAAAAATATAAATCAAAGGTATAACTAAAATAAATGATGCAAAGATAAAATATGTTTCAAAGAAAACGTGCGCTTTAACCACAAGTAACAACAATTGATAAATATAAATATTTCAGTCAAATATCTAGTACATTTTTAATGCGTTGATTTGAAGCACGGATGCAGAGGCAAAGGCACAAAAATGGTTTCACCAAACATTTCCGCAAAATTATTTTCTTATTCTGGATATGTGTGTGGGTAATTTCAACTAAATTAGAAGTTTAAAATTGTTTTGACACTCGGCACTAGTCCAATGCTGTGTGAGTTGCTTTTGTTCATCATCCAATGTAACGTCAAGAGTGGCCAGAAATTGTTTGTTCATCATTTTCTTTATGCCTACCAGAGACTAAGAAAAATAATAACAATAAGTAAAATATCTTTAAAAATGTAAAAAGAATTAAATACCTGTGTTGAAAATTTTGCAATGTTTTCCACTTCTTCAACGATTGCGTTTTTAAAGGTTCCGCTCGAAATGACTCGCGTCACTAGACCTCCATTCAGGGCATGCGGAGCAGTGATTTTTTCGAGCAAAAAAAGCAATTGTGTTTTCTAAATTATAACCGAATTTATTGTGAATGCACATTAATTTAAGACAAAAAATACTTACCAAAGGTTGACCGATTTTATTGGTCAAAGCAAATACGGAACCTGCTTCAGGAATTTGTCCGAGCTGTGCGTAGGATGTCTGGAACGTAGACGTGCTGCTGCACAATACCACATCAAAGAGCGGTAGCATTGTGACACCAATGTTCTTGCACACACCATCTACGGCCGCAATGAGTGGCTTTTCAAATGTAGCCAGTGTATGCACAAAGTATCTGTTAAAAATATCCAAAAACATTTAGAGAGCTATTTTGAAAAGTAGGCAAGCACTTATGCTTTTATAAAGTTTAATATAAAACGAAAACTTTTATACACATTTTTTTAAAACAAATTTGGCAAAAACAAATCTTTTATTTAATTTATTTTCTTTTAATCTAATATGTCACAAACAACTAAAAAATCCTCCGGACTACAGTCACCGAGACAACCAAAAAAACTGCCTGACATTGTGGCTATCGTTTCGAATTGTGAAAACATTTTGAAAACGTCTCAACGCACCAGACGTATGGCCACAGACCTACGACAGCAGGTTAAATTACTTGCACACAAAATCTCTAAGACCCAACCGAGTTCAAAGGTACAACAAGTTGTCTTGAACAAGAATCGAACAAGATCTGCACCAAGCCTGGACAAAAACAAGCGCAATGGTATTGCACGATCTCTCGAAGCTAAAGTGACAAATAGTAAATTACCAACGGTGTCGGCACAGCGAACTATCAACGAAAACAAATCCAGATCCATCAGCAAGGCTAAATTAAAAATGTCTGATCAAATGTTACAAAAGAAAGTATCGATAAAAAATTAGTTTCAATTATAAGTATACAAGCAAACATGAGGTTTTTTCTACTTACCGTAAAGCATCAGCCAACTCAGCCGCAGCACTGTTCCTTCGGTCAATTGTATTTTGAACAAGATTCGAGAAGTCAAGACCACTGCAAAAATCTCCTTTGTACGAAGTTATCAATACTACTTTGCAGGTTTCGTCTAGTGTCAATGTTACAAACACATTGCATATATCTTTCAAAAGCTGCAACGTAAACAGATTACCCATTGTCTTTACGACTGAAGGCAACAACTCAATTTCTGTATAATTAGAATGTTTGTGCACACTTATTGCTTTGTATTCCGAGTGTCTAACAATTTCGCTAGACTCTCCGCTTTCAGAGTTATTTTTAGTGCGGTGCGATCGTCGACCGGAACGCGGAGCTGAATCGGTTTTTCCCTTTAAATCAGACATTATCGAATGTTTTGAGACAGGTTCTTCTTTAAGCACTTTCTTAGCATTCGGTTTAGCAAATTCAAAAGTTTTTGCTTTGTTAGCTTTTGGTTGTTTTTTTGTAAATGTAACAGCCGCTGCCGCTGCAGGCAATGCATCTACGCTTAGTCGACTTGCACTAGTCCCGCTAGAGTACGAACTATTTGAACGACGTCTGATGATCATCGAATCTAATGGACGATTCGAGTAAATATAGTCCCATGACTCGGATGCCTTTGGAGCGGTAGCCTTTTTCTTGGTTTCTTTGACTTCTTTCTTGACAACCACTGGAGGCGGGGATACTTTGCTCGGTGTTATTTCACGTCTCGGACGCGAGCGTTTATTGTCTTCGGTCTCGACCGTCGAAACAGAATTCTTGATAGCTTTCGTCTTGGAGATCAGATTTTCTGATTTAGTACTTTCCGTGTCCGACACATCGTCGTTATTGTTTTCGTGCTTCAGTGAGTAAAGCATATTTATGGCGCCTTCGTCACCTAGTAGCTTATCAATTTCAGAGACTTTCTTGCGTTTTTGCGATAAAGATGTAACTGAATCACTGGACAAACGTTTTTTTAGCAACACACGTGCAGATTCGTTTGCTGTAGTTGGTTTTATCTTTGTTTCCGCTTTTTTAGCAGGCGTTGCCTTTTTATATCCACCGGATGATTGCACTAGGCTTGCATACGAAATATTGGTCTCCGGTGCGTCCGGATCCCAGATTATCTTTTTCTTGATAATACGTGTGCGTTTCACTGGCAACAACGGTAGGGTTGCATTTATTATTTCTGGTGCTGCCTTAGGTAAAACAGAATTGTTTGGCTTTTTCTTGGCCTCAACAACTACTTCGGGCATTTCTTCATCTTCGTCTTCGTCTTTAGACTCGTTGTCGCTCCAGTCAGAAACTAAAGAACTTACTAATGCACTTACTTTCTTGCCCTTAGTCTTTATTGGCGATTTGGATTTACGTCCTAGTTTTTTTGGCAAATTAAGTATTTGCTGCATAGCAATTTCACGTTCGAGATCCTTGTCAAGCACTACTGTTTCTTTAGTCTTTTTATTTGTGGGACTCGGTAAAATTGCAATCTTGTAATGCTCTACAATGGTACCAGTTGATTCTTCCATATCAACTGAATTATCATCACCCTCTAGTATTGCAATGAGATCGGTCTCATCCTGAATTTCTTTCGAGGTATTTCCAACGACAAAATGTAATGGAGATGTCAAAACTTCTGCCCCCGAAATCAGTTCTTTGGGTATTTCGATAGTACCCAGAATTTCGGTTTTAGGAATCGGTTTAATTGGAGTCTGTAATGATGACGCTACCAACGTCTCCGTTGTTGGTTTTAGACTATTTTTTATATCATATGCTTCTGTAATTTCACGGTCCAATTCAACTTTCGATAGAATGTTGCTGGTCAAAACCGTCTTAGATTTTAGTGTATGTTTGATTGGTGGTTTTGTGATAGTCGGTGGCTCTTCCACCGTTTTCGGTTTGTTTCCATTGTTTTTAGGTAATGCCTTTGCAGCGTTACTATGTGAGTCATCGCTGGATTTCAACGACTTTGGTCTTCCTTTGACCATTTTTTTGTTACATAAACTTTCAAGTTGCATTCGTGCGATTTCATATTCTGCATCGGTAGACGGAGCAACTAAGTCGTTTTGTTCGTTTTGGATGTCTTCTTCTAAAGACGTCGATTGAATATCTGCACTTTTATCAAGTTTATGATCGGGAAGCTTTTTTTCAATTTGTTTGGAAGAGGATTGACCAATTTGTTTGGAAGAGGATTGACCTTCTGCACTGCTGTCAATTTTATTATCGGGAAGTTTTTTTGCGATTTCTAATGTAGTTATTATTTTAGGGTTATCGTCATCACTAAGTAAGTGTTCCTGATCAGTGCTGAGTACAGCTTTTGCTGGTGAAATTGGAGACACACTTTCAAGACTATAGGTGACAGTTTCTTCAGTTTTAACGGTTACTTCTTCGATATTGGTATCAATATTTATCATGTCATCCGTAGAAACATCATTTAGACAAAACATAACTTCACTATGCAACGATGTGTTATTTATTTCGAGGAGCTCCACGGTCTCGGTGGCTGCGACTTCTTCCGCCATGTTTTATGTTGTATAAATTGGTTGGAATTAGTTTCGTCTGAAACAAATAATGTTTGTATTAATAAAATCTACTAATGAATATAAAAAGGTACTTAAAAAAGGATAGAACAATAATTAATTCACAGAATTCAAAGTAAATAAATGACATACATAACCTCTCCCAAAAGTAGTATCACACACACTCACACACATACACATGCACCGAATAATCTTATCAAATAGTTTCGAAATTTACGCGTTTTATGCTGATCCAGGAAAAGCCTACGCCACCATTCGTATTGAACATTTTCAAAATTTAATTTATGTTAGGGATAAAACATAAAAATCGTTATCGTCTTAACAAATGCACCTCCAAATGGTTTGACTTCTTTAATTACCTATATCTTCTTGTAAATGTTTTATTTTGGATACAATTGAAAACACTATCGCCTCTTGCGCATAATTTTTTAGAATTTTAATTTTGACACGGAACATAAACTGCTGTATCTCAATGCGTTTGCGTTGGTTTGCGTTGTATGCACAATGGGGTTGCCAGATTTTATACACTTAAAACCATATAAATGAATTTGTTGAACTCGAGTGGTGACACCTTTAGTTATTTTCTCTCATAATTTAAATTGAATAATGTGTAATCAAATTAGTTATATTTTTTGCTCGATTAGTTGGCTAACTAAAAGTAATTCAAACTAACCATTTTTTGATAATTTTCAATAAGAATACTTTGTATGTGTAATTTTCAACGTTAATTTAAGAGCCAAAAAAAAAAAAAAAATTTTGATTTATCCGACATAATCTAATTTTAAAACATAGAACTATATATTATATACTATAGTTTTATATATATTTTTTTTAAATATCGAGGAATCGAGGATTACCATTTGATTAATTTTCCCTTTACCTTATTTCTGTATCCTTAACCTTTCTACTTCTCCCTATAGTTACAATTCTACATTTTTAAAAACACATAAATTCTTTAATTGCTCTAAGACTATATGTACATATAACTGGGGACAGAAGCGCCAGTCACATATCCACATTCCGCACAATGCACCAAAGACTACTGAGCTACAAGACATAAGCGCTACAGTCCAAGGCGCCAGTACTTTAAGTAAATTACGGTATTGTATCTACTCGCTAAAGACTTACCTTTGTCGGATAAAGCCGAGGATAAAGCAGAATTAAAAAGCAATCAATACAATAATGTTAATATTAATAACGCGCTTCTTCAAATGGCGGCTTTGTATTTAATTCTGCTTTATCCGACAAAGGTATATGGCGCCTAAGTCTTTACCGAGTAGATACAATACCGCAATTTATTACTTAAAGTACTGGCGCCCTGGACTTTAGCGCTTATGTCTTGTAGCTCAGTAGTCCTTGGTGCATTGTGCGAATATGAGACTGGCGCGCTTCTGTCCCCACACCTCAAAAGACTAGCAAAAACCATAAATTTTATTAAATAATAAAAAAAATGTATGGCGTATAAGTCTTTAAGTGTTAAATACAATACCGCATTATACTTAAAGTACTGGCACCTATGACTTTAGCGCTTATGTCTTATGAAATATTGTTGTTGGCTTCTTAGGTACTATAATAAACAATTTTAAAGTGGTTATTATCGCAATTTTGTATTCGTATAATTTTTTTCTCGGGAAAACTAAAACCGATATTAACAATAATAAACAACTTTAAAAAAATACATCAAACATTTTTCCTTATTTCTCCGTTCAAAGCCCTTATTAAAATCGTTTTGGGTCTGTTCTCGAAACGAAAACGAACCCTTCGTCGTTGCGGCTGGCAGATGGCTCGTCTTCGCGTAAACCCGTTATCCCGCTAAAAATTGAGCAATGCGCGTAGCTTGAAACGTTTACAGTGTACACTGTACAGTCTACGTTTGCGCCTAGCCGGTGTTAGTCGTTAGTCGATCTTGTATTATATTGTGATATAAGCCATGATTTTTGTACTTATTGTCTAGTTATCGGAACCAAAAGTTGTTTACGCTGGTCTTTACCATCCCAGTTAGTTTAGTTTTCATCTGTGTAATAATTTTATAATTTCTAATTGTTTTAATTCGGTTTACACATAAATTTAACTATGGTAAGTCATTTTTATGTGCATATTTTTGTGTGATTGTAAAATAACGGCACCTAATTCAATTTGGCTATGAATTTAGCGTGCTTCTCCAAACAATTAAATTTTGTAAATTTTAAATCGGAATAATTCTAAAACATGCTCCACAAAGTTAAAAAAATGTGCTACATATTTGCACCAAATAATAAAAAATCGTGCACCTGAAAATAAGAAAATATAAATTGTGCACCAGAAAATTAAAAAATGTCCACCTCATAATTCAAATTTATGCACCACAAATAAATAAATTGTGCACCAATAAACATTTGCTAAAACAATCACTGAGATGCACTCAAAGGTATTTTATGAATATAGAATTATAGGAGCACGTTTTTTGTATTAGGTGCACAATAATTTTTGAGGTGTATATTTTTTTAGTTGCACAATTTTTTTGTCTGATGGACAATAATTTTAAGGTGTATAATTTTTTTAGGTGCAAACTTTTTTTAAGTTGGACAATTTTTGCCGTTAAATTTCTTTGCGTTTTTTACTTTTGTACTCTTATACAGTTTTTTGTGTTTCAACAAGTATTATACCTTGCGATTTCTGATGACATATTTTCATCGTTACAGCGTGAAGTAATCTCTATACAAATCGGTCAGGCCGGTGTACAAATTGGAGACGCGTGCTGGGAACTGTACCGGCTCGAGCATGGCCTCAACCCAGACGGCGCTCTAACTAGCGATGCGAACATTGACGAAAACACATCAACGTTTTTTGCGGAATCGTGCAGTGGCAAACGTGTTCCAAATAGTATTTTTATCGATTTGGAACCTTCCGTCATCGATGAGATCCGCACGGGCGTGCATCGAGATCTATATCGTCCGGACATGTTAATTTCGGGCAAAGAAGACGCTGCCAATAATTATGCACGCGGTCACTACACTATCGGAAAAGAGATCATCGATAACGTAATGAACCAAACGCAAAAGCTTTCAGAGCAGTGTAACGGTTTGCAAGGATTCTTTATTACGCATTCGTTTGGTGGTGGTACAGGATCGGGCTTTACATCACTGCTCATGGAACGATTGTCCGCTGAGTTTTCCAAGAAGAGTAAGCTAGAGTTCGTGATTTATCCTGCTCCACGTATTTCGACCGCTGTTGTGGAGCCGTACAACTCGGTGCTGACCGCTCACGGTACCCTAGAGCACTCAGACTGTGCTTTTATGTTTGATAATGAGGCTATTTATGATATTTGTAACTCTAGCCTGGACGTGGACCGCCCGAACTATCGGAACCTTAATCGATTGATTGCGCAGGTGGTCTCGTCTACAACGACCTCACTACGTTTTCAGGGTGCCATGAATGTTGACCTGAATGAGTTTCAAACGAATTTAGTGCCATATCCACGCATTCACTTTCCACTCGTCGCCTACTCACCGCTGATGTGCTCTGCCAAGGCTTTCCACGAGCACTGTTCCATCAACGAGATCACTGCGGCCTGTTTTGAACCCGCTAACATGATGGTAAAGTGTGATCCACGTCGAGGCAAGTACATGGCTTGTTGCATGCTATACCGTGGGGATGTGGTTCCAAAGGACGTCAACACTGCTATTTCAGTGATCAAGTCGAAGCGACACATTGTTTTTGTAGACTGGTGCCCGACGGGCTTCAAGATTGGCATCAATTCTCAAAAGCCAACGGTTGTGCCAGGCGGTGATTTGGCCGCAACAAATCGAGCCGTATGCATGATGTCCAATTCGACCGCTATCAAGGAGGCCTGGAGTCGATTGAACCTGAACTTTGATATGATGTACAGGAAGCGGGCATTTGTGCACTGGTACGTGGGCGAAGGCATGGAGGAAGGTGAATTCTCAGAGGCACGCGAGGACATGGCCGCTTTGGAGCGAGACTACGAGGAGGTCGGTGGTGATACGATCGACGACTACGGTGGTGACGAGCAAGATGATGAAGAATACTAGTTATAAGATGTCACCTTCGCTTTTTATATTATCTACGTCTTATACATATATTTATATGGTTTGTAGTTTTTAGTCTTAATTGTATTTTAAACATACAAAGTATACTTATATTATTTTCTAGATACATTTTTTTCAATTTAACCAAATGTTGTATTTGATGTGTCTTCAGTGTGTTTTCACCGGTTTCCACAGGCCGGAGAAAATAGTAGACAGTTGTAGTAGACAATTTTTAAATTCATAAACGATACATCTATTAAATCATTTTTTTTTCTGAAATTGAATATCGGCTACAAAAAGAGCCATTGGGATTTTTTATTTTTCTATTTCGACTTATTAAGTTCAGTTGATGTTGTTTTATTTTTATAAATAAAAAAAAAACGCTGATACAATATTAAAACTGTATCAATGTGCACCCCGCTCCCATAATTGTTTGACAGCTATCATGATCGTGGAGACCACAGATTTTACATTGTTATCTGTTGTGTCGACGCAGAGGTATTTTATAACTTTTTTTTAATCATATGTATACAATATACATGCTGATAATTGATAAACATTACGCATTGCAACTTTGTGCATGACAAACACATTATTTTTTTAATAATTATTATTCGCAGTAAATAAGTCGCGTGTCTTTTAAAGAATTCAGAATGACATTAAAGACAATACAAATTACCAATAAAAATGGTCTGCTAACAATAACATTCAACAGACCAACCAAAAAGAATGCTTTAAACTCGTTGGCTTATTCGGAGTATGCGTCTGCCTTGAATGACGCCGCCATCGATGATTCTGTGGTCGTGGTTGCCTTGACCGGAGCTGGTGAATTTTACAGTAGTGGCAATGATATGTCTGCTATGCAAGATTACGAAGAAGAGACGGAGCCGCTAAAGCTTTTTGAAGAATTAGTATTAGCTCACATTCGTTTTCCAAAGTTACTGATTGCTGTTGTAAATGGACCTTGTATTGGCATTGCTGCGTCTTTGGCAGTTCTGTGTGACGTTGTTTTTGCATCAAATATCGTAGGTTTACAATATTATATGTTATATGTTCTGATTAATTGGTATTATTATTCTTTCAAGGCATACTTCTATACACCATTCACTAAACTTGGACTATCTCCAGAAGGATGTTCAACATTTACGTTTCCCCGTATCTTGGGAAAAAGCAAGGCAGTTGAAATGCTACTGCTCAACCATAAATTGTCTGCAGACGAAGCGCTTCGTTTTAATCTAGTTTCGGAAGTGTTCTCACCGACCGAACTAACGACTAAGTTATGGCCACGAATTGAAGGTTACGCAAAGTTGCCGTCTGAATCATTGAAAGTGGGAAAACGTCTGCTGTCCAAATTTAACCAGGAAAGACTGGAGGAAGTCCACGGATCCGAAACGATCGAGTTGGCCAAACGTTTAGTTTCCGAAGAATTCTTGAATGCTGTGGTTCAGTTCAACTCGAGTAGTCGCAAATCAAAGCTTTAAAACCTCAATGTATACAAAAAGCATTTTGCTAACTATATTGATACAATCTTTATTTTTTTTGTTCTCAACTCAAGGAAAGCACCTTAATAAGTTTATTTGTACAACTACTAAAATTATGGTCAAAAATATGGAATAATTTTATAATAAAACCACAAAAATACATATAGCATTGATGTTTAAAATTCGCCGTAAATGTAACCCTAGAACCGTGTTTGGGTCACAAACGACCCGAAAGTTTTCATTTTTGGTTTTTTCAATTTTAGTATGCGTTATATATTTTATATATATATATTTCTTCCTTAATAATTAAGATTAGCTTTAAGATAAAATTCTATCAACGTGTTTCTTTTCTTTTGTAAACTAATTTAAAACATGTAATAATGTTACAGTATACAAGTTAAATAAATTATTATTATTATTATATATTTTTTCATACATAACATCAAAACATATTCTAAAACATATCCTAAACTTACTAAAGCTTTACTACTCCCACACTTCTTATATTGCGATACAGTCATATACCCGTCAGACGCTGAGTGTAAAAGACGTCTCCAAATTTGTTTTAACGCGTGCCTTCGGTACGTGCATCAAGTGAAAAGATCTAAAAGCGTAGCACATCTCGAGAAAAGTATACTTGGCTGCAGCCTTTTTGATTATGTAAAGTTTCGTTTTACTTTCTTCGTTTTTAAAATAATTTTTACTAAAAAACCCCTCTATTTATACGAACTTATTCACTTTACCTCTTCAATTAGAGCAAGGAGCTTAAGTATGCCTCGATTAGTTTCTGCGGCAATGGATGGATCTTTCACTGTTGTGGCCCCAAAAATGTGGAATACAATTCCACTCTCCATCAGACGTCTAAGTACATTGCCATCATTCCGAACCAGATGTCTGGAGCACTATATTGACAACAATTAGAGATACCCGATACAATGTGTGAATGTGTAAATGTGTAAATGTATGTTATTATTATTTTTTTTACTGTTAAGACAATACATAAAATGTAAAAATGTATCCGCTTTATGTACATTTTCAAATTTATGTCTCTTCTTTGGACGTTTACCTCTTATATATAGGTATAATTTTAAGTTATTATTAATATTTAATACTTTCCTTACTTTATTTGTTTAAGCCTAATATTAAGCTCATTTTGTAACCCACTCTGTAAATCGACTCCCACAACAAAAAACATTACTGTATGTTACGTGGATTTTATGAATAAACGTATTATTATTATTATTATTATCAATCAAAACAAAAAAAATGCTGGTGGCATTCCATCGTTTATTACGATATTGTACATTATTACACACCCTGTCGCGATCTGAAAGGTTGTTTTCACTATCAATCAGATGTCGTACTCCAGCACTGGAAAGTGCGTCAAAAGAAAAACCGAATTCATTATTATTTATTATTATTATATTCGTTATTTTGTTTTATGCTAAATATTTAAAACTATATAAATATTGTGTTACTACTCAAATTGACGTTAAAAAACGAAGTGCACATTGTTTTAATTGGGTGGAGAAATAAAAATTGTAAAACTAAGTTTGAAGTACAAAAACTGCGTTCGATCATCGTTAAAACAACGAATTCCGAGTGCCAGGGAAAAGAGAGTTATATCTCGGTCAAGTGCTAAAAACCGTGATTGACCTCAAAAAAGTCGGTGAAGAAATGGATCGAAGTGCTGAATCGTAGTGTTATCGTTTCAACTGAGTTCGATCGCTCGAACCGAGTTCGAACTTAGTGAACAAATTGGCCGTTAGTGTACAGAAATATGTAAGTATTAGTACTTTTTTTGGTGAATGTATTAGAAAGAACCAGTGAAATATAAAACTTGGAGATTGCTGATTTAGTAATACTTATTATTATTATTGTATTACATTTGTGATTAGCTGCAACTGTAGGCATTAAATAATAGATAAAAATACGAACTGTCAAATGTTAAACGTTGAAATTGTGTGCGGAAAATAACGAAATTAAGGTTGAATAAAGTGATTCAAATTGCCCAAAACTAAGATGAATGTTTTCATTTAGTTAGTGATCATTGGTATATTAAGTCAGCATCCAGTAAAAATAGTTATTTTAAGCTAAAAACTATATTCTTTCTCGTCAATACCAACGCGCTTATGAGTATATTCGTATGCTCGTCGAAACGTAAACTCAGCGACTCGGATATGTAATTGGCGCCAAAACTGTAGCCGCGTCTCTCTAAATAGTGTGGCATAATTAAACGCTGTGTTCTAAAAAAATGTATAAATTACTCTAATTGCCACACTAGAACGTATAGCTCCAAGTTGTCCCGAAAGTCATTATTGTTATATTCTAAACTTTTCGCTGACATAACCTTAAACAATACTACACTGCCTCCAAAGCGCACATCTTGCAGTACCTGCAATGTACGGATCCAAGAGAAAAAATAAGACGCAACCTCTTGTGACAAGTGCTTAAAATGGTTTTATCCTAGATGCCAAAAGTTATGCATATCTGCTTTAAGGGAGCTGGAAAACACCGACGAAAAGTGGTTCTGCTCGACCTGCTCCTCGACTATTAACAAATGTGGACCAAATCCTGTAGAAGTCGATATGGAAGCCGCTTTGGAGCACGTAAATAGCAGGTTCAGTAAAATGTTGCAAAGGTTTGACAGTGTTATTGATGCCATGGATGGAAAACTAGAAGAGTTAGAAAGAAAGCTGTCTGGAATGATTGATGAGAAAATTTCCGATGCAGTTGGCAAACTTTCTTTCGAAATCGATCAAAAGATATCTGTCCTTGATCAAAAGATTGAATCGACAGGCATTAAAAGCAGTATGAGTCCCAATGATAACACCGTCTTTAAAAAACTAATATCTTAAGTGGAAGATAACGAGAGGTACAAGCGAATAAACAATTTCCTGATCGAAGGGATTCCGGAGATTGCCGAGACAGCCGATCTAACTGGGCTGATTAAAATAATTGACACGCATTTGATGGTGGACATAAATGCAGAAGACTTCGACAGTTGCTTTAGGGTAGGTGGCTCAGACATTTGCAGGCTTGAGAACCCTGCAGCGTAAATCTATCATCATACGCGTATTCATTCATGCCTACCAAATACATCAAGTGATATCTCATCCAGGACCACCGGCAAAGCTACATCTAAAAGCAATACAGGAAGAAAATAAGCTCTGCGAGACGCGGTAAGTTTAAATTTTAAGAAGTTTACCTATGCAATCCAATTTATATTTAATTTTAGCCTTAGTATTTTCTTTCTCTATTTATCGTATTTTTTACAACCTTCCCATATCATGTTTTGTTTATTATTATCTAAACGTAGAGCAGAGTTGTGGGGTGATTTGCAATTTATTTATTTTTTATATAGAAGATAGAA
>JAAAKO020025808.1:0-14157 GCA_010015015.2 Bolitophila cinerea
CTTAATATTTAATGGTAAAAACTGAACACAAAAATCTGTGTTTTTTTCACAAAAAAACATAAACAAATTGAATCTGTCACATTATGAACAGTTTACATCGATTTGCCTCTGACACTTTTTATGTGTAAATTTGTATGAATTGGATATCAACGCCGCCTCCATACTATTTACTCCGTGGCTACACCGCATGCTACATATTAGGGTAAATATTAAATATTAAAAGTTCAATAACTTTTTATAAAAGAGTTAGACCATATAGAGTCACATATTTAATGCGGCACCGGAGAAGGGTCCTTGTAGCCAACGCTATAATAAAATGCGCAATGGGATCTTGCGCGAAAATAAAATGCCCGTTTTCGACATTTTTTAAAAGCTTAATGAAATTATTTTATTATCCAGAAAATGACCTTTGCGCTTCGCGCATTTTTATAAAAACAACAAATTACAAAATTAAAAAGCCATCGCGCATTTTTATAAAAACTTCAAATTACAAAATTAAAAAGCCATCGCATCGCGCATTTTTATAAAAACAACAAATTACAAAATTAAAAAGCCATCGGTCAATATGCTGCTTTTCGGAAAATCCTCTCGCGCTAACATACAATGCACCGCCGGAGTAATTGTAATCATACAAAAACTGTCATATTTTATTAACTTATAATATTATGTGTCAAATAACTTTTTTTTAAATGCAATATAATTTGTATATTAATTTACCTGGAGTAATGAGGTAATGAATACACAGTGAAAGTAGTGTCAGTGTTTAGTATATTTTTAGATTTTTCACCGTTGGTATGTTGTTTGTTGATGAGTGTACGTTTTATATATATACATAAAGCCTCTAATTCTAGGCGAAAATCCTGAAAATCAATTCAATAAAATTCGAGATAAAATTGACGATAAAAATATATTTGCTAGTTTTCCAGACGGGAAAAAAATATCATACTGTTTTAATTTCTACAAAACGACTTTGATCTTTTTGGCTTCGAATTTTGACGTTTCATATGTCGCATGTATTCTCATGTTTCTTGAGTCTTGACTTGACATCTTGTTTCAGAATTTAATTATTATTATTATATATCTACAGTAATCTAGAAAAACGTAATTTCGCGCTAAAAATATAATAAATAGTAAGCAACTATAATATATTTATAGTTTGTAAAATTAAAATGAGTTTATAAAAACATAACAAACAAATAAACAGTAAACATGACATCAATTATAAAGTTACATGCTCTATCGGGTGCCGGCGACGAATCCCCGCCATGCTACGTTTTGCAGGTTGACGAAGTAAGAATTTTACTCGACTGTGGTTGGGACGAAAAGTTCGACCCTAATTTTATAAAAGAAATTAAAAGGTAAGAATTTAATAACTCAGTATTTACAAAGAACATTATTAATGGTATATTTTTGGCAGACATGTGCATACTATTGACGCAGTATTGTTGTCATATCCTGACCCGGCACACTTAGGGGCACTTCCGTATCTCGTCGGAAAGCTTGGTTTAAACTGTCCCATTTACGCAACAATTCCGGTGTATAAAATGGGTCAAATGTTTATGTACGACTTGTACATGTCCCACTACAACATGTATGACTTTGAACTTTTCTCGCTGGACGACGTAGATACTGCCTTTGATCGAATTATTCAACTGAAATACAATCAAAGTGTGGCTATGAAAGGTAAATTAAGATCTTTTTTAAACCTCTTCGTATTTGTAATTGTTATTATTTTAATATATTTATATATGTTAAAATTTAATAGGAAAAGGATATGGAATAACGATTACACCTTTACCAGCCGGTCACATGATTGGTGGTACCATTTGGAAAATCGTTAAAGACGGCGAAGAGGAAATCGTTTATGCTTCCGACTTTAATCACAAAAAAGAACGCCATTTAAATGGCTGTGAACTAGAAAAATTACAACGACCATCTTTGCTAATCACAGACGCTTACAATGCAAACTACCAGCAGGCTCGCCGCAGAGCTCGCGATGAAAAACTAATGACAAACATTCTACAGACATTGCGAAATAATGGTAATGTTCTGGTAACATGTGACACAGCTGGTCGTGTTTTGGAATTGGCCCATATGCTGGACCAATTGTGGAAGAATAAAGACTCAGGATTGCTGGCTTATTCGCTGGCATTACTTAATAATGTAAGCTATAACGTTGTAGAATTTGCAAAATCTCAAATAGAGTGGATGAGCGATAAACTTATGAAAAGTTTCGAAGGGGCTCGAAATAACCCATTTCAGTTTAAACATGTTCAATTATGTCACAGTCTAAGTGAGCTTAGTCAAGTGGCTAGCCCAAAAGTTGTACTCGCCAGCACACCAGACATGGAAAGTGGTTTCACCAGAGAACTGTTCGTGCAGTGGGCTAGTAATCCAAATAACAGTGTTATAATTACATCTAGGTATTTAAGATTATTTTCAAATAATTGTAAATATTTTATTTAGTTTATTTTTTTAGGTCTTCTACAGGAACTTTAGCTAGAGATCTTTTGGATAATGGAGGCAATGGACGTAAGATTGAACTAGACGTTCGCCGTCGTGTTGAGTTAGAAGGAGCCGAACTAGAAGAGTACATGCGAACTGAAGGTGAAAAACACAAACAATCTAAACTGATTAAACAGGACATTGAAGAAAACAGTTCTGACTCAGAGGATGAACTGGAAATGAATATAATCACTGGGAAACACGACATCGTTGTAAGACCAGAAGGTCGTGCACACACAGGTTTTTTTAAATCAAGTCGCAAACAACATGTTATGTTTCCATTTTACGAAGAGAAAATTCGAAGCGATGAGTACGGAGAAATTATTCAGGTTGAGGACTATAAAATGCTTGAGTTAGACACACAAACAGACGAGAACAAAGAAAATATGCAGCATATAAAAGAAGAGGAAATTAAAAAAGAACACGACCGTGATGGTAACTAACTAACCAATATCATATTTTAATTTGTAAACTCACCCTAATTTTTTATGTATTTAGATGTCGAGCTACTCGAGAAACCCACTAAATGCATTAGCAGCCGGAAGCTCATTGAGATTAACGCTCAAGTTCAGTTTATCGATTTTGAAGGTCGGTCGGACGGTGAATCGCTTTTAAAGATTCTATCACAGCTTCGACCAAGACGAGTCGTTGTGGTTCGTGGCTCTCCACAGAATATAGAACTAGTCTCCAAGCACTGTTCAGACAGTATTGGTGCCAGGGTGTTTGCCCCAAACAAAGGAGACATTGTAGACGCTACCACAGAAACACATATTTACCAGGTACGACTCACCGAAGCTCTCGTGTCTCAGTTATATTTTCAAAAAGGTAAAGATGCTGAAGTCGCATGGATCGACTCGGAAATTGTCATCCGTAACAAACAAGTTGACGCTATCGAAAATGGGACTGAAATGGATGTAGACCATGTAGACGATGAAAAAGATATAGATGGCGAAGACAAGAAAGTCCTTACTCTAGCGCCTTTGAGCGTAAATAGTATTCTACCGCACACTACAGCGTTCATAAATGAGCTAAAGTTGTCCGACTTCAAGCAGGTTTTATTACGTAATAACGTTCCGTCCGAGTTCTCCGGTGGTGTATTATGGTGCTCCAACGGAACATTGGCTTTGCGCAGGGTAATATTATTATATTTAATCATGATACAAAAACACAAAATAATACGATTATATTATTAGATTGACACGGGAAAGGTTACCATTGAAGGATGTCTGTCTGATGATTACTACAAGATTCGAGATTTACTTTACGAGCAATATGCGATAATTTAAATTTCTGTATTTATGATTTAAAAATAAAACTAGAATTTAAATAATATAATTATTATTCTACATTATCGTCTGGTATCTGTGAATCCTCAATTGAACGGCTCGAAGGAACGTACACTTTAAATGTAAATTTGGATTTCGGAAAGGATCCCTGCAAATTTATTAATAATAATTTATAATAATCAATAAACAAATTTCAAATTTACCGTATTTAAAATGTGACACCCTTGTTGCATTGCATCAAACCCCTGACTGGGATCGCCTATTACTACCAGATCGGGCAGTGGATATAGCATCAAAGATGAATCATACTCCCAGTACGTGGGCATTGTAATTGTGTTGAACGGGGTTAAGGTACCTTGACAAATCAGTGTTCTGGCAAACTAATATGCGATAGTAATTCGGAAATAAAGATTTTTTTTGTTTAACTTACATGATCTTCCAGTTGACCTTCCTTGGGGAAATGAATAGTGTTCCGACACATTTTTGTCACAAGATCAGCTCGACAAACAACAATCTGTTGGGTGCAATATTGTAAACGGCATGGATTCGTTGCAAATATTGATCGCGGAACTTTCTTTTTAAAGTCGCCAGTTAAACTTAATGGCAACGGTGGTCGTGGCAAAATATTAGCTGCAGCTGGATCATCTAAAGACGGCACAAATACCAAATCCGTTTTCTGCTTGAGGTTTTCGCAGGAACTCAACATCTCAGCAACAGCATTTAGTTTTTGCTTTAAAACAAATGGATTCTCGGTAGCTTTTATAAATGGTCCCATTAAAACGATTGCCGTTGGCGGACTGTCATTATAGCCCAAAAATAGTATGTTTAATTTTTCCAAAACCTATTAATTAACCAAATTTTAGTAAAATTTTGACAGATTTTGACAAAATCTTACCAGTGGATGATCAAGCCAGCAGTCCGACAGAAATACTATTGTAGCATCAGTATCCAATCTTTCTATATCCATTAAACGGGGTGACTGCTTTAGCAACACTTTAGAGTTACCACCCCATGTGTTTAATGTACCAAAATAAGCTCGACTGCTGTTGGCGAGCTCTGGAGGGGGAAACCCTAGACCAGAAACTTTGAGTACGTCATCTACGTAGCTTCCCTCAATCAAAACAAAACAACCTTCACAGAAAAGACCACTGTGAAATTGTGCATTGCTTAAGTTTAGCGGAACAATGCCCGTAGGGTCTTCTACGTAGAACTTGTTTTCTGTAAGCTGTGTTAATAGACCCAACACTACAATTTCATTCATTCTGGAGCATGATAATAAAACTTCAATAGGTTTCAATTGAAATTTCTTGGCTGTGTTTGTTGTTCCGTTAACGGCAGGTGAAAATAATTCGTGGCGAATAGTACGCTGCCAGAGCAATGTATATCTATTGAAAGACATATATATATATATATATATATAACTATTATTTATTTTATTAAATTGTATTTACCTGTCTTTCAAGTAACCAGCTTTGAATTTTGCATCCGGTAAAAGTTTATTATCACTGTTGTCAAATGCATACTTCTTTCTTTCTGCGTTGTATTTGAGTTTGGGCACCTCAAAAGCGTTTATAACTGAAAATACCGTTTCTAAATCATCTAGCCCGGTTCGGTTGCATTCCTATATATAATTTTAATTTATCAAATTAAAAAAAAAAACATTTTTTTTTAAATTATATCAATATACTTTGATAGCCAGTTCCAGGTGAACAATATCTACAATCGGTGTTTTGAGTCCCTGACTCTGAACATGACCGGTAATATTTTCCAACCATTCTTCTCGGAGTTCAGGATCAAGCGGAAGTAATTGCTCTGCTAGAAATAGAGATGTTTCACTGAAAATATAGCATGTATAATAAAAATAATTAATATAGGAATGTAAAACATACGATCGAATTACAAATCCACCCAATTTAAATGCAGTTATTACATTTTTCTTCAATCGTATAAGTTCTGACATTATTTAAGTTTTTTTTTAAACTTGTAAACTTAGCGAGAGATACGCAAATAAAACCAAAACTATTTACAAAACATAAATGACATAAATTTTAGCGCTTTTTGTAAAACATCGCATTTTTAATTATAGTTAGTTTACATTTAAGATCGATGTGGTTTTTTTTGTTATTCTTCTATATTCAGTGTGTTTGTAATTAATAAATGCTGAATTCATATTCGCAACTTTGAACTCTTTTTTGGAAGTATTTATATATAAAAAATTAAAATTATTTAAACATGGGTTTGTTTTGATTTGAGACTTATAAACATCGAAAAATCGATATGAGAAGTAAACATGAGAAAACTGAACCTAACATTTTTGGCGGCAAATTGTTATTGCGTTTGACATATGATTAACCCAGACGCCAGACCGATAGCAATAACAAATGTGTGCTTTTTATATTTTAATTTTATAACATATTTTGCTTCAATAATAAATACACGATTTTAAGGAAACTAAATCAGTTAACAATATGGCCAGTTTAGAAATATCTGGTCAACATCTTTCTGAAAGTGACAAAGATATTGGAGAAGAATTAAACATCAGAGAAAAGCTGGCATTTAGTGAATCTGACAGTGATAATGAAATAAAAAATCCGCAAAGGTTAATTAATAAAAAGCGAAATCAAATTAAAAGTGATTCAGAAGAAGATCCAGAAATAAATACCAACATAAAAGACAACAAAGATATCACCGAAACTGCGCTATCAAATGTGGAAAAAGTGTTTAAACTTATTGACAGTGAATCAGAATCAGAAGAAAACATTTCGTGCAATGCTAAACATTATTCAAAATCTCACACAAAATCTGAAAGCGATCAGTCAAATTCCTCTGGAGCTAATGAAAAATCTCGTAAAATAAAGAAATTGAAAAAAAAGATACATACTAAGCCACATACAAAACATCCTCTTGAGGTATTTTATAATTTTACATTGTTTCAATGAAATACAATTTTTTTAAATTTAGAATGCCAGTACGTTAGGTAGTCTATGTGATAATGAGTCTTCATCTGATGAAAGTAATTCAGGAAATAATAATGAGAATACTGGAAAATCTAAAGAGTCAAAAGCCAGACCACCACAAAGAGTTAGTTGAAATTAAAATGCTTATTTTAGAAATATTTACAATTTTTAAATTTTAGATGTCTGCAAAGGAAGCTGATCAACAAATGAAATTAATTCAAAGCGAGTCTCAACGTTTAGTTCGAGAAGCAAATTTAAGGTTTGTAACTATACAACAATTATTAATTTAATAATCTTTACGTTGTGGCTTCAGTGTGCCTTATCACAAACCCAAGCAGCACTCTCTCAAAGAGTTTTTGAACCGGTCCAATATCAACAAGGCTGTACCTTCGATTTGCTTAAAGAAAACAGCTGCAGCTATTAAGATGTCTAAAGAGGAACTAGAAATATATGCGTTAGTTTATGGACTTTTGTTTGTGATTGACTAAATAAACCAAAACTATTTTCAGAAAAAAGCTTGACGAACGAGCTAAAGAATCTCAGCATTTTTTCAAAAGCGATAGTGACGACGAAGATAAACTTATTTGTAAAAACGAAATGGATAAAATAGAGTTGCCTGAAACGGAAGTTAGAATTAATTCTGAAATAAAATCGTCGATAATCCCAGAAAATATTTCAAATACAGTTGATCTTGGTAAATATATTATTCCTTTCGTCGCTATCTATTGTTAAAAAAATTTATCTAAAAGGTTTGGCTTTGGCAAACCCTATTCAAGAAGATGAAGGCAAATTGGAATATAAAACATTTATTGAGGATGATTTTGTCGTTCAGGCGAGTTCTAACGCAAAATGCACACAAAATGCATGTACCCCTATTGAAGTTGATTATGATTATGGAAGTTCAAAATTAGACGTCCTTCGTGAATCAATTCGATCACAAATGTCAAAGGGCACACCTAGTCTTAAAGGTCACTGTAACAGTATTATTGACTTTGAATCTGGTGAGCTTTTGCCGCAGCCTAAAACCGGTGCAGATGAATTGTTTGAGCGTTTTTTAATGCACAAATCAAAAAAACCCAAAAAGAGTCTTACCACCGAAATGAGGTTAGCAAAAGAATACAGATTTTTCAATACAATAATGAATATATTTTCAGTGTTATTTCGACGGAGGGTGGTATCGTAGAGTTCGAAACAATTACTCGAACTGTTGAGGAAAAAGAAGATGTTATTATTAAAGATTGTAAACCAAGGGCGGCATTTTTCAAGTTACGAGCAGAACTTAGCAAACAGATTGCACAAACACGAAAAGCGGAAATTTTGAACAGATTAAACATAGTCAAGCAGCAAGAAGAGGGTTAGTTATATTTGGTTTTGTATATTTTTGCCTAATATAATGATTTACTTTTTCAGAAATAGACGAGTTATCTGACTGTGGTATGACCGATGATGAAGATTCAGATCTTTGCAAATCAAAGAAAAACAAAGATGATGTTCCATTGGAGTCTAAAGAAAATGAAAATAATAACGAAGATAGCGATATGGCTCTAGACGAGAAAGAAGTCAATGACGATGGGACAGAAAGCGAAGTTACCAACGAAAGTGAGACTGATGACAATTGTGCTATTGATATCCGATCAAAAAAGTTAACGAGAATCATTGTCCAGGAGGATTCGGATTGTGAAGAAACTGACATTTGTTTAGAAAAAAAAGGCTCACCTATAAATTTAAATGCACCATCAATTACACAAAAATTATCAACTGATTTGATAGATGACATGCTAGACTTGGAGTCCAAAAATATTAATTCATCGCAATCAGATATTACTACAACTACTACTACGTTATACACGCAAAAGGTTGACGATATTTCTGACTCGCAGCTACTAGATCTGTGTTCAGGAACATTTACAACACAAGCTGAGCAGGTACGTATATATATCGCTCATTTCTGCAAAATCATAAATTAAGAAATGCTTCAGTTATTACTTATTACGTACAAGAATATTTCGATACAATCACGTTTTTAACACTAGACAGAAATGATTCAAGATGTTATAACCCTTTGTAAATTATTTATTATCTATAAGGAAAAAATGTGTTTTTAAAACCATCTCGTCATTTTAGTGTAAATATGTTAATTAAAAATTCCAAGATTTTGTTTTAAATATCATATATTTAAATTAGTACAGCATGTTTATAAAATCAACGTTTTTGCAGCGATTGAGCTATATATATATACTTTTGTAATAATTGCAAATATTTTTTAAATTATAGGTTGGTTCCCGTAGTTATGATTTTATCGAGTTGAATGGAGGCAGTAAAGAAAAAGATAATTCCATAGTATCAAAAATTGGTCATAATTTTGATTCATCTGATGATGAATGTGTCTTAAAAGAAGAAAAAAATATAAAAAAGAAAAAAGTTCAAAAACTTACATTTTCTGGTACAAAAATATAATATTTATTACATAAATATAACATATTAATAAATTCGATTTACAGACGACGAAGATGAAGTTCCTAAAAACGATACATTTTCGGGTACAAAATTTAATTATATATCACATAAATATGACATAATAATAAATTCGGGTTTCAGACGACGAAGATGAAGTGCCCAAAAAAGATTTTGAAATCAATAAAGGGGTTGACAGTGAAGAAGAGGAGCGATTGGTCGATGATGTTGAAAATGATGATTGTTTTGTTGACTATGACTCTGAAGAAAATGAGGTATGTATTTTTGTCTCGACAATGTCATAATGTCGAGACATGAAATAAATTTAAATTAAAAACGATACGATTAGATCTTATACCACCATTCGAACGGAAGTCAGAAGCATACAAGTAAGTATATGGGACTAATCTGCAAAATAAAGCCTTATGAGTTCAAGGTTGTCACTGACAACTTCTCAATCAACATTAGGAAGCTAAACAAAGACGACTTTATGCAAGTATGATAAAATTAAATTACAGAAAGGAATATTATTGATACAATTTTACCAATACAAACGCACTTTAAATATAAAACATGTGCTATATAGAAAACATATGACAACCATTAACAAGTATTTATCGACATTAAAAGCATTATAACAAACAATAAACACGACAAAAAAATCTATTTTTAACTAGTTTTATAAACTTGAATATTTTAATTTTCAGATTGAAGTTAAAATGAAAAAAAAGGAAAGAATTTTAAAGGCCTCACAATTTTTTGAAAATGAAGCAGAGCTATCAGAGTCTGAGTGGGGTAGTGCAGATGAAGACGAGAAAGACATGGATAAATTTGATATAGAGCTAGGCGATGAAGATGAATTTGACCGAAATGAACTGCATTCCGAACTCGAAAAAATCCATATGTAATTTGTACTTGTGTTAAGTTTATAATTTGAAATATCTTACTTTTGTATTTTTTTAGGCGTCGCCTTTTAGACCAAGATGCACGTGAAGTAAAAATAATTCAAGAAATGTTGTTCGATGACGAAGAAAAAGATGGCGTTGGTAGAGAACGGCAGTTTAAATGGAAAAACGTTGACCAGTCTATGGGTATTGATGCAAGCCAGGCAAATGAAGACGACAACAACGTTGTATGTCACAGCGACGATGAAAACGAAGAACAGTGGCGTCGCATGCGACATGAAAGAGAGCAAATACTGAAAGGCTCAGCGTCTGAGATCAATTCGCCAGTTGTGCAGATAAATGAAGTTTTAGGAAATTATGATAAAGGAATTACAAAAAAACGAATAACAATAATAAAGAGTACATCAAACACTCCTCAGTTTTCAACAAAAAATTCACCTTTTCTTATCACTAAGGGAGAGACTGCATTACAAGTAATCATTTAAATAACAAAAATTCATTAAATTTTACATGTTAAACATTTTAGACAATGCGAAGCTCATTTTTGACCAGAGACGCAGAGACCCTTTCACGACTTGCATCCATGTCTAAGGTTAGTGGCGATCCAGATGGCGGTCCAGCTCTGATGCCATCGGCCACGGGAAAAACTAGAAACTTCGTATTTACTGCGGTTTCACCCTTGGTCGAAAATAAGGTTAACATAAATTTAAAAAATATATATATATATATCAAAATGTTCATGACTTGTATTTGTTATAGGTAATCTCAAAGAGAAAGTCGGATAATGATGCAATTTGCCAACAAAATAATAAAAAACAAAAGATCGCCGAAAAAAAAACATCAAAAAAGAATCTTTTCGACGTTTTAGTATAGTCTTGTCTAACTTAAAAATATTTAAATTATAATTTCATAAATTAAGTAACATTTTTATTGAATGTGTATTAATAAAGGTAGGGTATAAAAATATTGTAGAATTTTAAACTAATGATATTGTCTTTGTATTCATGGTAATTCAGTTATGTTTTTCACTCCTCACTATTAAAAATGTAAATTTTTCTTATTTTATCCTGGAATTAAAATTTCGTTTACGTCAAAAGTTGTAATTTGTTTATCAGTTTTGCGTGCCAAATCCATTGCGCACAATAAAGTTCCAACATCATAACCTTCCTCGTCCAAAATGTTAACCACGAACTGGCCAATGTTTGACCTAACATTTTAAGTATTAACAGTATATAAGTATTACTACATAAATTATTCAATAATATACATACACAATAGTAGCTTCAAGAAGCTTATTTAATATTCCAGTTGTTAAAAAACTTTTTGCTTCGGATTTATTTTGTGGATGATTTCCAACTCCATCCATTTTGCATGGTATAGCTTGGAATGGCATATAATCGAATTGACTGACCCATTCGCGAATATTTGAAATAGCCACCACGTCAGAATTACCGTAATCAACAAAAAATACCTGAAAAATTATTACTTTCAGTAACAACGGAAAATATGAATACAAAAAATGTACATTAAGAAAATCGTCGCTCAAAACCTCCAATACCGACGCTCTATACCACATATTGTCACTGTACTTAGCTACCACCAGATTTCGTTCAACTGTAATATGAATTTTTATTAATTCAAATCTAATTTTAAAACCAAAAAAATCTTACGTGGTGGTGTCTTGGGCATCTTAAATAGACTTTGAACTTTATTTGAATTTAACTGAAGATTAAGATCTTTCAATGAAGGACATCCGACTGGATTAGCAGATGGAATCTGAATATACATATTTTCAACGTCAGCAATATGAGTAGTAATGATTTTGACCATTGATCCGATTAATGGATATACAATTTGACTGCAAATTTTAATTTTTGTAGGTTGCTGATCTCGAGTCCACCCATCTGCAAATAAGTAGGGTTTTGAAAAATTATAAAAAAGTATACAATTTTATATCCAACCTGCTATTTTTGGTATATGTTCGAGTCGACAGTTTGCACCCTTAAAGCAATCCCCAGAATCAGGATTGTAGTGTTTACAAACGCGTTTATCGTCCTGAGGAGAGTATCCCATTACAGCCTGCATTGCATTATCTGTGTTTAGTGGTTCTTCTTTTAATTCTCGGATTTGTTCTGGGGTGAACTGAAGTTTGTCTTCTTTATTTTTCAGAAAACTTTTGCGGATATTTTGTCCTAATACTTTCGACTCATATTTGTTATTGTTTGGACTTGAAAAAGTTTTTTGTTTAGGCGAAGAAAATGTCTTATTTTGATAATTATAATGCTGAATAGACATTGAATGTTGGTCCGATTTTTGTCTGAAGTCATCATTATGTTTGAAATCATTGAAAGGTTTTATAGTGTAGTCGTCGGAATATATTCTATTATTTTCAAAATTATTATTGGTGTTTGATGTATTAATTTTATGGTTCATAGTTGGAACAATTTCTGCTTGTTTCTGAAAAGGATTTTCTTCAAACGACTGCCGATAGTTTGGAGCGACTTTTATAAATTGATTATTCTAAAGTCAATTAAAAAAATGTTAAATAGCATATTATCTTATTTTTTCCGTATATTTATTTACCTGGTTACCGTTTGTTAGAATGTCGAAAAAATTAACGACATGCAAAAACGATCCTTTTACCAAAGATATTTTAAACGTGATATTACTGTAAAGATTGTTTTTCAGAAAAATCTTCAAATCCCTCTCAGTGCAATTGGAATTCTATAAACAAAAATGTGTGATAATATATTAAAAGAAACATCAATGTAAATACTCACGTTATCCATTATGCATGGTATAGCCTGGGCGGGAGCTCGTTGACAAATTTCTGGGACTGAAAACATGTGCATACTGGACAGTGATATGTTATCAATTATCTCCCCAGAGTCAATTAGATAAACTTTAAAGTACTTATCTCGTTTTGGCTAAATAGATTTTTTTAAAGAATAAAATATAGATTTAAAGAAATTATCTTACGTTGAAGTCATTGTTTCGAACAACACGAAACATGTGATTCTCTAGATAAATTCCGAAAACTACCCCTGCATGTGGAAAAAAATTTAATGGAGACGGACTTTCATTTGCGTATTGTCGCAGGGCCAGAGTAGCAGAATTCATTAAAGGGCTAGCATTTATATAAAATATCTTCATTTATATTAGTTTGGATATTTCTAAAATATGTTTACCTTTTGTTATTGTCAATAATAAAAAATTCTAATGAATCGGTAATGTGTGAAATGCAGCAATCTATATATTCACCATGTATATCTAAAAAAATAACAAGTTAAAGTTAAAGTCTTAAAAAATATACTGCTTACAATTAGTCATGTCTGGCGGAGTAAACGTGAAACTTTCGACCTTTAAATCTTCTCGTTCACCTAATATTGGCATCACTTCCAAGTCGGGGAAAACCCCCAATTTAATAGTTGCAATCTCAACTTCAATATTGAACCTACGCAAAACATCGGATAGGACTGTCAGATCCGTAATTGCGCTTTCATAGTTGCGAATGTATTCAGAACGATTAATATGCTCTTCAGAAGCATTTACCGTCTCGCATATCTTCAGAGCCTTTACAAAAAATGTTTATTGAGGTTATGTTTTAACTTGTTAGACAAGGGTTAGTTTTGAAAACACTTACTTTTATAGCATAACTTTTAATATTTGAAGATGCTTTATCATGTTCTCTGATATACATATCATAAAAAAAATTCAAATCTTTCTGATAACTCATATTGAGTTTATTTTAACTTGTAACTGTTTTATATATATTGAATATATATTATTTAAAAATAAAGTACTTTTATATAATATATATATATATGTTGTCTTCTTCTATTTTTGCAATTAGGCAGTGTGTTGCCGCATTTTCTTTGATTATATACTTTGAAATATACTTTTGAATTTTGTGATTGTCCCATTAACTATTGGTGTTATCCTCGGTGTTATCGATAACAAAAAGTATTAACATATATTTTTGATTTGCACAAAGGTAGTAGAATCAGAAGAGAAAAAGAGCAGAGAAAAAAAATTAAACGCTCAACAAAT
>JAAAKO020025819.1:0-14157 GCA_010015015.2 Bolitophila cinerea
AATATAATGTAATTAATTAACTTTTTTTAAATACAGTGAAACATAAAACACACAAAAGATAATTTTTGGTTTAGACGATCTCAGTTAAATTTGATCGGCTAATATCTCTGTGTAAAATGTCAATAAAAATAAGGGTATTTCAACTTTAATAATACCGAGCAGTTTTAAAGTATCTTCGTTAAAATTTTTGTTTTAGAATTGAAATTGGGCACTAAAAAATTGTGTCTTATAACATGCCTTTTACAATATTTGAACGTATTTATTTATGGGTAAATATTATGTGAATGCCAAAAAAAATATTTTGGTGATAAATTATTTGATCCAGTAAAAACAATTGAGTTCCAAATTAAATAAAAAGAAAATATTAAAAAATAGAACTTTTTGTAATATAAAAAAAATATAAAAAAACAATTGCGCACCATTAAACATTAATTAAATACAATAAAAACAAGTGAATGCTTGAAAAAAGTGCGTGTTAAATAATGTAATTTAGATCAAATAATAAAAGAAAATATTGTGTTTTTTTAAAAAAATAATGACCTAATAATTAAAAATTTCGTGCTAAAAAATATAACCTCATAGATTCTAGAATATTCAATTTGAATACGAAAAATAGATATTTTGCGCCAAAAAAATTACAAAAGTACGCAATAATTTTATTTTGGTACCCACGTTATTTAAATATGATCTTATTTGTTTTTAATGGTTTTAATATATTCATTATTTAAATTTTATGTACAAATATATGATTGGACATACACATTTTTTTGCGCTTCCACTTTATTTTATTAGCATTCAGTTTTCCATAAAAAAGATTTTTTAATAATAAATTTGCTGAAGTGTATGTTAAGAACGCAATTATTTGATTACGATCTCGTTTTTGCTAACTTTAGAGTTTATTATTGAACAAAAATTGCTCTCATAAATAAATAAATTATTCAACCCTAAAAAAACTAAGTTTTTCATATAAATGCTCTATGAGAGGTAGGGGAAAATTAGATAGTATTAATAAAATAAATTGTCATTGGCAACAAGCCAATGACATCATTAGAAACCGCGCAAAACTAATATAGAGAATTTAAAAAGAAACAATTTTTAAAATTTGATAACCCTAAAATGTTATTATTTAAATTGAGAGCCTTCATTGAATTGATTTTTTTTTACATTTTTCAAATTTTATTTAGCACAAAATTCAATAATAGTATGAAAAAATTATAAATAAATTACCGATTAAAATTTTAAAATTTTACTAAATTGATTTAAAAAAAAACTACATATAAATATAAATCGTTAATTATCAGGGCAACCAAAATATTGTAAATGCACGTTATTTGGATATAAATATAATTTATATACAAACGTGGCTTAGCCATATTTGTTAGTGCATATTTTTGAATATTGTACTCATAAATGCATATTTTTGCATATTTTGACATTTTAAAGCATATTTTGTACTTTGTGGAGCATATTTTGTACTTTTCTGGTAATTGTAAGTCTATTTAAATGATTTACCTATTACAATTTCACAATTGAATTTTGCCTACCAAAAAATAAAATAAATAAATAAAGAAAACCCGTTTTCATGGCAAAACTTTAATTTTGACGATTTCGAAAGTCATTTTTTACACAATTATCAGCGCCTCTTAGTGTGGAATCCGACAATAATTACTACTCATTTTTATATTTTATTTTATTTACTTTACTAATTCTGTATACT
The DNA here is from genome assembly GCA_010015015.2 of Bolitophila cinerea. Lineage (NCBI taxonomy): Eukaryota > Metazoa > Arthropoda > Insecta > Diptera > Mycetophilidae > Bolitophila > Bolitophila cinerea. The sequence continues at coordinate 1,718 of JAAAKO020025819.1, forward strand.
AGATTCCCAATATAAAAAAAAACAAAACTCCACCAGGCAGTTACTGTAAGTCCCAATATATTTAGAAAAATAATTCATAAATATAGTCTTACAAAATGAAATAAAATGTATTTATAATTATTCAATAGACTATAGAAAAAATATATGTTTATAGATTATTTATACTATAAAGCTAAAATAATTAATATAATATAATATAATTTAACATTTTTCGATCCGGAGATTTGACTTAAAAAGAACAAGTATTTTACTTTCATTATCTCCTATTCTAAACTAAAATTCACATTTCTTTTGATGACTATAAAACTGCTATTTAGTTTTAGAATTCAGACAATATTGTTTTTATTTATTTGGAGTCAAAAAAGTCAAAATATGGATACAACTACATATTTTGTAAAATGGCAATTATTTATGATTTATTATTATTATATTTTTTTGATTCAGGACCAAATTCGGGGTTTGCTCACGTGAGCAAATTGACTAAAAAGAGCGAAATTTGCAACATTCTTTACAAAGAAATAATCGTCTCTCAAGTCAGCGAACACGGAAAGATGCTCCTGGAAACTTTTTTCTTGGTTGTTTTGTTTTTAATATTCAGGTAAGTGAAATACTGCATTTCTAAAAATACACATTGAGACACAATTGAAGTAAAGAAATAATGTCCACGAAAACACACACACACACAAACACAAATAAATGAAATATATACATGAACAAAAAGTTCAAATATTTTCAACTCCCACGTTCCGATACTCCCATTGAGTTTAACGGGAGCTCCACGCAGAGCGAACGAGAGTACCTAAAATAGCACGTTGGTTGGAATGAGGAAAGCCGCCTTCGTGCGTGTGAGTGTGAATATTTTGTGTATGTGTGTGTACGTTTAAGATTATATGCTTATGCGTGCACTATATGAATTTTGTAGTCAAATTTGAATAAAAAATAAATTATATATGTTAGATGCGCAAATACATCGCGTGTCGCATCGTCATCACTCCATTAAGAAAATCCCACTCTGGCATTGCGCAATTAATATAGCCAGAATGTATAGGCAAAAATTACAATAAATACATTAAATAGATTATAAATATATATATTATATAGTTTTACGTGTGGGCGTTAATGGCATGGGCATCACAGCGGTGGCCCGTATTCGTTTTATTCAAGAGATCGGCAACGCTCTTTATTAATTCTCTCTAGCGCATCGCTCTCACTCTCATCGCGTGCGACCACTGTACTTTGGCCCAACCACATCGCCGGCAACGCACGAGCACTGACATTTGTAGCGTATTCGAAAAGAACAAATTCATAAACATATAATATACTACATACATGTGTACTTGTGTATAGAAAAACAATCGCATGCACTAACATTTTACATATAAAAACACGATAAGAGAGAGAAGAACACTGCACTGGGAGTGCAATCTGACACATTTAGGTTATGTCATCCTGACAGTTCAACGACTGAAAACTTTGCCTATAAATAGACATAAGACACCAAAAAAATAAAAAAATAAAACAATGTACTGACCTTCTTCATTATTCCAGTTTTTCTTTTGGAAAACGTCGTGTAGCGCCGCAGTTTATTGTCGATGTATTCCATTTTGATCTTGACACGACCCTTTGTTTTCTTTCCATTGGCTGGTGGAGATTTCTTTTGCAATGACGTGAATCCATCGTCCACAACGTCTGTCACACCTCCCGTACAACTCTCTAAGGCACTCATACCTTGTGACCCCATCGCACGGTCATCAAAGCAATCCGATGCAGTACGTTTGATTCCTCGACTTTGCGTCAGTGGTCCACATTGTCCACCACCGGGTCCCATAAGTCCACGATTCATTGTTTGTCCCAGTCCACTAGGAGGTCGTACTAGACTGGCATTTGGATTACCATAGATGTCTGGATTCTCAGACATACTAAGACCAATACTCATGCTATAGTTGAGATTATAGCGCGAGTCGCGCCCTCCAGACGGATCCATGTCGTACACAGAAATTTAAGGTGAGACTCCACAAAACACGTTAGAATTACACTTGATGATGAGGAGAGGCTGCTATAACGACGGGGCCACGGTTAGCCAACACTTTTAATTTTCTCACACACACACGGTTCACACTCTGCACTGCTCACGGTATTATTTTTAGGAAATATATGATAAAAATAGCCGTAAACGCACATACGGATCATATAATCTCACTCGATGTTCATATAAACGCGCACAACCCGAACAAAAATCACAAACTGAGTTGATTTCTCGAGAATCGTGTGCGGTAAGTCGCGTTCTCAACGCGTACGTCGTCGTCGTCGTCGTCGTCTTCGTTTGCGTTTTCTCGTCGCACTGCGTTCGCTGCGTCGTCTTCGTCTGTGTCGTATATTGTTTGAGTGTATGTGTTGTATGAACTATTTGTTCGTGTGTGTGTGTGTTATAGAATTTGTACTCTAATTCTGAATTGGAATAACACAGGTAAACGGAGAACGAATTGAGCTCTCTTGCGTGCGTGCGTGCTGCTCGTCCGACAATAATATCCAAACGGTCCGGAGTGACGGATTCGCAGTGTGTAACAGTCACAGCTGAGCGCTGCGATCGAATAGATTTAAATTCAATACGATTGCGGTGCGCAACTCACGATCGTGTAAGGCTATAAATCGACGAAAGAGATGGTTTATTTTGGAACCGGTTATGATCTTTGCAATTGCTCGTAGACACGCCCTAAAAGCATACATGCGTACTCTGTCTCTCACACGTGTGATGAGATCACACACTCTGTTTGTTTTGTGCGATTCAGAAGACAGCAGTGATCGAGATACTCGCTCTCTTCGGCACGCGACAAGCTTATAGAGTTTACCTTGCGTCAGCTGATTATGTTTTCATCGCAATTGTTTCATATTACACCAAACTCTACATATACATTTGTAGGATCATACACACACATACAGGTACGCACGCACGCATACACATATAGTGCTCTCTTTCTAACAATGTGCACAGTGTGCCAGCGAGACGGCACTCTCACATGTAAACCTCCCAAATGCCATATTTAGAAGCAGCCGTTTCCAAATATGGTCAGATAGACCTTATTAGGTGTAATCAAATCCCACCTTACTTATTCGCTATCGCTTAACACGGTAGCGGTTTTTTTGGCAGCAACAATCTGCGAATACAAATTTACGCGCAGGCGATCTTTCCGAACTGCTCTTTCGTGTTTCGTATGAATATCGCGAAATCGCGCATATATACAATATATACAATTATACATATACATAGCGATTGCTCCCTATGTATACTATTTGCTTTCCGTCTAACAATCGATTTCAAATATTATTTATGTACATATATATAGATTTTATACAGCTAAAAAGCTGTCATTTTGAATTCAATCACTGGTTATTATGTTTTGACTTTCGAGTTATGTTTTATATATCTGGATATATATCTGAAAAACTCCTTCACATAACTAAGGTTAACAAAAAACCACAAAATGTTTTTTTTAAATTTCACTAAATTGTGATATTACAAATAAAAAAACAATTACTTTTAAAATAGGTAATTACTAATTAAATATAATATGGTTGTAGATCAAGAAGATTTAAATAAGAAGAGCCAATCAACTATATATAACACTCCTCAAAACAATAACAGCAGCACCTGGTCATAGAGCGAAAAATAAGGTTTTTTCGAAAACCTGTAATTTTTGATCGATAGGACAAACAGCAGAGGCAGATAGTGCAAATTAAAGCTAGTACCTTCTTCTTTGGTAACCGCTATTTATTTATTATTATATTATATCCGTTATTCAGTTACATAGTTTGAAGCTATCGGTGCGTAAAATTAAAAAAATACACGAAGTAGTTAAAGTATAGTGCACCGGAATGTAATATTTTTTAATATAGATCGATTTTGAATAAAAGTTTAAAATTTTCATTACCTTTTAAAACATAAATTAAAAGACCTTTACTTTTTTTCTCGCAGATTCTTTATTGTTTTAAGCAGTTTGCTCCAAAATAATCAAATTGACATAACTTACGAAAGAGACAGAACAGAACAATAATTTATAAAGAATATGTTAGATAATCCTTTAAGAATAAATGATCAGAGATTTAATTTATATTATTATTTTTTATATTTGTGCTATCTTTTCAAAAAAAAAAAAGTTCAAGTGTATTAAAATTAAGAGCTTAATGAAGCCCCCAAAACTATAATAAGTCTTTGAAAGTTGAAAATCACTATATTTGTCCTAAAACCTACAATTGTTTTTCTTTTTAAATAATAATTTTAAAATAATTTAATCGTTTATAATTGTTAACTTGATTTAATACTCTGTAGAGTGCTCTGTCATAAGTTTGATCAATTTGTGTTTGTATGTGTCTGTATCTGTGTGTGAGTTTGTGCTTCCCGCTCTTATCACTGATGCACCGTCGTATGCATTCCAATGGGAGACTGTTCCACGCATTCACTACTGCGCCACGTAATTTGTCAAAAGTTTGGTATAGGACAAATACGTATTCTACGCTCTATAAAATCCCAAACATGCTCGATAGGGTTCAAGTCTGCGCTTACGGCGCGGCGATATGATTGACGAGTTTTATATTCTGTTGTTCCAAATAAACGCGTCAGTCGTGTTTTGTGTGGTCCTGCATAATCCTGGAGAAAGAGAAAATTTGATCATGGAGAAAGTCTTATCATCACCACATGTGGTTGCAGAACCTTATCTACGTATCGCACGGAATTCATATTCCTGGTGGAGGTATGACTATATACCAATTCGCTTTTTCCATACCACGAGATTGTTTTCCACATCATAATCGATCCTCCGTCAAAAGCTCGTGTTTATACAACACAATCATTACTTAAGAGTTCTCCACGCCGCGCCTTTGCCATACTCTTACACGTCTATCATTTTGGTCCAAGCATAATCTGGATTTATCGCAAAACCAATGTATGTGGGTTTTAGCATAATCAAGACGTTTGCGTCGTTGATTGTCACTTATAACAGGAACTCTATTGGGCCGCCGATTTCGTAGATTTCCTTTATACAAGCGGTTTCTGATCGTCTAAATCAACTCTAAGAACACGAGCACTTTGAGTACGATTGCAAACAGCCCGCCTATATATTAGCCTATCTTCTCGATGTGTAGTATTTTGACCTTCTCTTCTTTGAAAGAGAAGGGAATTGGCCAGGCTCTTTTGGAGTTGGAACTGAATTCCGAGCTGAAACCTCAGCTCCGTGATCTGCACATTACTCGTGCTCGCGAGATCGAGTTCAACAGCAAAAAGGCCGTCATCATCTACGTGCCAATGCCCTCTTTCACGATGGCGGGTTAAAGCGACGATCGTTGCTGCAACGATTTAGAATAGATTGCGTCTGTTCAATGAAGAAGTTTTAACAGATTGGTATAAATTCTAATATAAGACTGTTTTAGAAAAGAGTGTTTCAAAACGAAACTAAATTTCTAATTTATAGTGACTTTTATAAAACTGTACTAATTATTATCCATACTTTTTGCTCAATCTATTTTGCGTATATGATATTGTTTGTAAAACGTGTAGTTTCGTTTTTAAATCATGAAAAAAATATGCTGACGAAACAACTTTATTGTTTTTTTTGTCATGCCGCTCGCACTTGGTGATTTGTTGTTGTTTTGCATAATATAACATTGTGTCCGCACTACATACTGCTAACACTTATTATTTGAATTACTTCTAAAACGCAGTTTATAAAATCTAATATAACGAATATCTTTGTAAATTCAAATTTGACGATCCTAACATTGTGATTTAATAGTAAAATGCGTATTAGTCTTATTTGGATCAGCGGATATAGAAGTGCAAGGGAACGCACGTAAAAAATCACCCCTCATTGGGGGGTCCTCGCGAAGTTCACGTCGTTGATCCTGGATAAAGCTAAGAGCGGGAAGCACACAAATACATAAACAAACACACACACACACACACACACACACACTCACACACTTAAATTAAATTACGATTATAAACGATTAACTGCAGTTTAAGCGAGATGTCTAGCAGTTGTTTATTGAAATTAAGATAACTCTGTGGAAAATAAACATACTTAAATATACACTATGTTATTTTAAAGATAGGTTTTAATACATTTGAACATTTTTTTTCTGAAAAAGTAAGCACAAATAAAATAACATACAATTAAATATCAAATAATTTATTCTTAAAGAGGATATCTAAATAAATTATTGTTCTGTTCTGTAAGTTATGGCAATTTGAATTTTTGCAGAAAAAATAATAAAGGTACTACAAATTATGTTTAAATGGTAATGAAATTTTAAAACTTTTATTCAAAATGGATTTATTAATATTACCTTCGCACCAATAGCTTCAAAATTTTGTAACTGAATAAAGATATATAATTAAAAAAATAAGAAGCGGTTATCAAAGAAGGAGGTACTAGCTTTAATTTGCACTAACTGTCTCTGCTGTTTGTCATTTCGAAAAAAAAAAAAAAAATGGTCTATGACCAGGTGTTGCTTTAATTGTTTATAACTACAATAAATACCTAGAATTAATAATAATAAAAACAAAGTATAATCAGTTTTATTGCATTAGGGGAACCGGTACAGTAATTTTTTAGGGTTGTCATAGCAATAATTTTGCTATATTTGCTAATCTTTAGATATTTTTTAGCTATTTACAAATTATTATAATGTATCTTCGTATTTTTGATTCATATCTTTTATGTTATTTTTACTTATTGTTGTCACATTTGTGATATATGGTTGTGGAAAGCTGTTCTGTTCTTTTCTTCTACTATTAATCTATTTTAATATTAGCTAACGGTCTTAATATTACGAACGCGTTGGTAAAATCTATTTTTCACCTAATTCTTATTGTCTTACCATCTGCCACCTGAACGTTTCAATATTCTGCCAAAGATTGATGAATTCAGAGATTCATTTAATTATCGCGATCAGTGAAACATGGCTAAAAAGTCACTTTTACTCTAAATCCATATCAATTCCAGGCTCTAAAATTCAACCATCAGATCGCAAACGCAGACGGGTGATGGAGTTTTAAATTAATTGAGCTGTAATTTGAAAACTATAATTATATCATCTTCCTCATTCGATGACCACAATACAAAAAAATGAAATATCTATACATTGAAATTATCTTTCCATCTTCAACAATTCTGTTTGTTATTCTCCCAGCAATTGGTGAAGTAGATAATTAGGAGAATTTACTATTGTCCCTAAGGTGACAGGCAAACTATACCTTGTAAAAATCTCCCAAAATATCTTTCTCTCTTCTTCTCTTGTGTTTTTGTTAAATAAAAGAAGAGTGCTGCGCTTGCGCAGTATTGTATACTGAAAATGTTTTGGGGTCTATTTAATACCGCCGTCCCTAATACCTAACTATAGTGAAATCATATATTATTGGAGAATTTAACAAAAGTATCCTTAATTTGCCAACACTCTTTAATCTTCCGTCTCGCGTATCGTGGTCTAACTTACGAAATATTGGAATATCTTCTTTGTCTTCCCTTGATCCACCCTTTTCCAATGGTAACGCTTCCAGAGTTGCTATTTGCTTTTTCCAAGGTCTCGTCGAATGGATTAGACAATATCCTCATTGAGTTTATAAAAATATTAGTTCCTATTATTTCCCATTATATCCTACATATCTTTAATTATTCCATAATATCATCCACATTCCCTAAATCATATAAGAGAGCCCGAATAATTCGCCTACACAAAAACACCAGTTTTCGAAAACTTAAAGACTTCCGACAAATTAGTATCCTTCCTGCATTATCAAAGGTTCAAAAAGATCCTTAAAAATCACGTTGATGACTACATTCAGTGTCATAACCTTTTAAACAACTACCAATCTGGTTTTCGTAGAGGTCGTAGAACAGAAACGGCTCAACTAAACGTTACTGACGACATCTTACGAATCGACAAAAATAGACCCTTACTTATTCTTCTGAATTTTTCGAAGGCCTTTGATAAAATCTCCCATGCCCTTCTCTGTACCAAGCTCAAGATAAATTATGGGTTCTCCACCAAACTAATCTCAATTTACCTCAGTGATCGTTATCAGTGTGTAGATATCTGTGGGTTTCATTCCGATATCCATCCTGTTTCCACTGGCGTCCTTCAAGGATCTGTCCTTGTCCCTACTATTTTGGTTATAAATTACTTGCCGTTAGTTCTTTCTAACTGCTCTAATTACCATTTGTTTGCAGATGATGTGGAAATATATTATCTCTTTGATATTAATACCCTTTCCAATCAAATCGTGATTTCGATTAATGGTTTCCGTCAATGTTCCTACCCTCTCAAAAACGTTATTATTCCTTTTATTCGAACTGTTAAAAACTTAGAACTTACAATAAGCAGTAACTTCTGTTGAATGAAGTAACATATGTATCAAAAGTTTCTTCTAACATATTCGCTGGTCTTGTAGTCTTAGGCCTAATAGTCAGACACCTTATGTCATCCAATACACGTCTTAAGTCGGTTCATTCTTTACTTATACCTTCTCTTAATTATGGACAAATTGTCTTGGGTGAATTATCCGCAGCTGATCTTAAAATCCTTGATCGTGCATTATATGCTTGCACAAGATTTTTTTGCCGTCTTCGTAAATTTGACCATCATGGTGAATATCGATATGTCATTCTTAGTTGCACATTGGTGATATTCTTTAACTACAGATCATGTCTTTTTACTAAAAAATATAATAAAGAATCATAATCCTAATTATCTCTGTCAAAATTATTTTTCTTAGATCAACTCGTAGTCTAAACTTCACCATCCCTTATCATTCAAGTAATAAATTTCATAATTCATATTATATTTATGGCCTAAAATGCTGGAACGAGTTGCCGCAGACCATAATGGTACCTTGCTCTTTGATCATATGATTATTTAAACCAGAAAAGTAAAGCGCATTTCTGCAACGCGTCTTAGTTAGTTAATTATATACATAGTAGAATAATTTCTGCAAGATAAGGCCATAGTTAAAGAGTGTGACAGCTATTATATAATATTATTTTAATTCTTTTTATATATATATATATATAATTTTATTTGTAGTAATATGTTATACCTTAAATTTATTATCATTTTCTGAATTTTTCCACATTCGATATTATCATCAAAAATTTTGCTGTCTATATTACAGAGCTCTATTTTGTTATATTGTTATATAAGACTAAATGCCTTTTGTATAGAAATTATTAATAAATGAAAATGAAATAAAAATTTGTTGTGTAGGGTGACTTATCTCTACCTCCTTCGACAATTTAGGGAACATTGGGGAAAAGCCCATATATCAAAGTATTGACCAAATAATAACCAAAAAATAAAGAACTTATATTATACTTATATTATTTGGAATAGCCGACTTTTGCAGTAGTGGAACATGCCACATTGCCTTAAGGAAATAAATGGCAAGCATATACATTATACAGTGTCCACCAAACAATCACACTATGTTTTTTATATAATAATGCCAGAGCGATGGAAGTGGTACACATTTAAATTATTAAATCAATTTTTATAAAATCATATTTTTCAGATAATTTCAGTAAGTCACATTTTAAGAAAAAATATTTTCAATGGGCTGCTTTTCCACTTAAAACTAATATAACGAGACCGTATCCTAGACAAAATTAATGTACTGAAAAAATGTTTTTTAGTCTTTTTGGGAACACGAAAGACTATCGAAAACAGTTTTGGATTTTTTTCATCTCCTTTGGCGAATATAAGAAGTACTCTTTACTTATTACAATGGGAAGAGAATTTGAAGCACAGACACTACAGAATTTGGAAACCTCCGGTCAAATAATTCTCCACGAACTACAATACAAATTAGAAGTATGTTGGCCAAATATTTTATAAATGAAGGGTTAGTGTCGTTTCAGTGAAACAGATAAAGTATTATTTTGTTAGTTTTATTTATAATTCTCTAGCATCTTGGGAAGATTAATAATCGTAGTCGAAGGCAATTACTTTAAATAATCCAAATGTTTTTTCGACCGAATGAGCCATTTGGTCAAATGTCTGTTTAGCCAAATGAGCCGTCTAGGCGAATGGAACATAGTCATTTGATGCATAAAAAACATGTCTAAAATATAAAAGTATTGCCTTCAAGCATGTATAATAAATTAATCTTGGAACATATGGTAAATAAGCTATTTGGCTAAACGGCCAATCGGCTAAATGGCTCTCATTTGGCTAAACAGCCAAATCGGGTAAACGGCCTTTCGGTTGAACGGCCTTTTGGCTAAACGGCCATTTGAATAAACATCTATTCGGACAAATGATTCATTTGGCCAATCGGCCATTTGTCTAAATGTCTTTTTGTCCAAATGGTATTAGGCCAAACGGATTTTGACTAAATGGGCTTGTACCTGTAAGGTGTGCTGCTGTGTGTATGTGTGTGTTTTTTGCTGGCACAATAATCAAATCACAAAAATCACAATAAAAGTGTATTATTTAAGCCTCTCTATAATCAGCGATTTTCGTATATAAAGCCAATCCTAGCACATATACTATTTTTGATTTGTTTTTTTTTTGTTCTGTGGAACAGATAACATGTTTTAATATATTAACTAAAACCAAATACAAGTTATCAAGAGCCTTTCTAGTTCTAGATGGTCTGCTTGGGAAATGGGGTATAATGAAAGCTCCTTAGATATAATGAAACTCAGTAGAATAGTTTTAATGCGATTTGAAAATTTCAGGTAACAATGTTATTAATAATGTAGAGAATTTTGAGAAAATTATATTATACTATACATATCCTGCTGATTGGCGATACAATACTAAATGTGTTTTCTACTATATTTTTGGCACGTGGTTATTGAGGGTTTCGGAGACGAAATATAAAAGCTTAAAACACTTATTCTCAAAATCTCAAACTATTTAATTTCAAATTCCCGAATATTGTTTAAAATCCCGATTCCCTCTTCTTTGTTGTTTTATGTAATTCAACAAATATATGCTTCTGAAAATAATACGAACAAATAATTTTATCAATTTTTACTTAGAAGTAAATAACTTGTAGTAATATGTCTTCAGACAGAAACTCAGTTTCCCAAGCGTGCTTCATTACTCTGAATGCCAGATCATAAGTTTATAGTAACATATACATACATCATATACATACATAGATACGACTTATGCTATACGAAGCTATTCATTCCGCACGTTTATTGGTACTGACACTGATATACTGTTTGCGACAATAGAAGTCGACTTCGTATGGGGGCAGTCCAAGAAGCATGATATATATTTAATTCTACATACATTGAAAATAAACGCACACACATGCATTTATAAACACACGCATACGCCACAAGATGCAACCTTGAGCATTTTTTCGGTAACTCTTATAAGGTCTTCATTTTCTGTAAATCCTACTTTTTGCTCTGAACCATAGGGTCAAAGATCTCTGGCATTGTAGACGCATTACTCTGGCATGTCTTCGGTGTGCTCTGTGCTGTATACGAAACACGTCATGAATAATGCAATTTTCCAGGGATGCTTCTCTCGTTGTTTTGTGTATATACTATGTATTATATATATATATATATATATATATTACATATACATTTATTATTTCTGTTTATAAACACACATACCAAACACACGTATTCAGGTTTTACTATACAAAATACTATACGTACGAGCGCTGCTCCACGCACATACGCACATATACGCACAACGCACAACGAAACGAAGCATATACGTTTTACGCATAGCATATGCCATCCGCAGGGTACATCCAATTTCAATGTTAAATATACGCGAAATACTCGTATATATGACGGACAATGGAAGACTATACGCGACCTGGAATACATTACGCCATCGAGATGCATTTATGCAATTGTTATAAACTATTGAGCGAGTTAGTTAAATACGCGCGCACATTTAATGTCGCAGAAGCGTGCGCGTGCGCTTGATGCACACGCTTAGACATTCAGGAATAATTTCGGATCAAACCGCATGGCATGTGGAATTTAATTGAAGTGATATGTGCACCGGATTATTCCGAATAAAGTGCGTCTTCATCGGAATAAGTATAATTCTGAGAGAATTTAAAAATGTGTGCTTTTTCCTAATATAGATTGGAGATTTGAATACATTTTTGATTTTTGATTTATATTTTTAACACATTTTATGAAATATGTATCATCTCATTTTGTTAAGTATTAAAATAAATCGTGCATTTTAAAAATATATTTTACACAAAATATAAAAGTGTTTCTATGTAAAAGAATGGTTTACCATGAAAAAAATATTTTTTTGTTACCAAGGAAAAAATATTTTACTGTGATTTTTTTTTTTTTTTAATTAAATTTTTAGCCTGTCAACAATTTGAGTTATTAAGGCCTAAATGATTATTATTTATGGTGTAAATGTGAAAGGTGAAAACAAATATTATATTATTT
>JAAAKO020025830.1:0-14153 GCA_010015015.2 Bolitophila cinerea
CAAGTATAATGAAAAAAAAAAAAATTTTAAATCTAAAATTTCTACTAAAATTTGACTTTTAAAAACAAAAAATTTTGATCAAAAAACTAAAATTTCACCAAAACAAAATTGTACCCATACCCAATACTTATTGAATGACTCCAAAAAAATGTGTCTAAACAAAGATACCTGAATAAATACAAAAATATCATCAAAAAAGTTTATGGGCACAAATTTTTTTTGTGAAAAAAATATTGGTTCAATAATTTGTTTTTGTAATAAAATGTTTATCAGTGACAAGGACTTATTTTTTGTAACTAAAATGTATTTATGGCCACAAACATTTTTTTCTTGTTTATAATAGTTTTTTTCATGGTAACAAAAATGTATTTATAATAACACAAAAAATATTTTGGGGACAATATTTTTTTAATTAAAAAATAACTTTTTATAAGTGTGATTATAAAATAACCTAATTAAATCTTTAGAACCTCAAATGACTATTATCGCCACAATAAACTAAATATTGCCGATATATTTTCAATTCTCATGTTTTTTTTGTGATAGTTCGAAAAATAACCATAAATCACGAGCTTTCAAAGAACAACAACATTTGTCCCATGAAGAGGTTTTATAGATTTTTTATTTGCTTGTTTGAAAACAGTTGAGGATCGTCGAGCGTTATTAAAATGGCGCAGTATCACAATTTCTAGCGACATTTATTTTTAAACCACAGTTTTAATTTTAACAAAACGAAAATTCTAAAATCGGAGATTTTCAACAATTAAGAAATTAAAACGCGATGATTTTCAGAAATTGGGGCGATTTTAAGTTGCCATGGTTCTTAAAATTACCTTAAATTGCTAATCATAATCGCACGCATTAAAAAAATAGAACATATGAAAATCAGTTACATATTGCACATGAGATAGCGTTATACAGACTAGACTGTATTCATGCGATTTAAAATATTACGTATTAAACCTAAATATATAGTTCTGCAAATAAAAAAAATAGTGTAGTGTACAATATTGGCGAGGCGTAGAGGAAAATTCTGCAGAGGAAATTGCGTATTTCAAGTAAGTTAGTCAGACTTTTAAATCATAATACATCTTTTAAATTTTAATGTTTTTCTAAGTTGATTTTAAAGAATATATTAAATAATTCGATTTTATTAACCATTGGAGCTTATAAGTGACAACAAAAATAATATATACCAATACTGTGTAATATATAATTATAATTAATCGGCATTTTATTAATTTGTATTTGTAAACATTTCATTACTATATAATTTAATAGAGATATTGTTCAAATAGCCAGGTAACCATGTATTTGTTTTTGTTGTTGTTGTTGTTGTTGTTTTGTTTGTTTCGGTTCTTTTGGTTATATCCTTCAAGTTGTTTTTTAATGTTTTTTTTATTATAAAGTATAATGCAATATTTTTTTGTATCTGCCAGGGTACATTTTTATGATTTTTTCATTATCTAGATTTCTTGGGTTTTCTTTGTTAAAAGTATAAGTATGTTGCTTTTCTTTCTATTTTTGCAATTCAATATCGATTGGATATACAAACATTGCAAAATTTTGAAATTTATATTAATATTTAATTATTTTACTTTGTTAAATTAAGTTTTTTTAGGGGTTTTGCATTATTTGAACCTATTTTTAAAAAATATTTTAAAATTCCACTGAAATTATTAGCAGGGAGCTCTATACTAATCAGATAAAGTAGAACTATAAAACGGATGACATCTATACTCTAGAGAATGCTGTAAAGCGCTTTATCTCATACCTACGTACATCCTTTGAGTCCTCCTGCCCTCTCAAAACAAAACAAAAACAAGGAACCAAGTTGGACAACTTTGCAGCCTGGTCCATCGCGTTATAACATCTATGAAATAACCGATTCAATATTGTCGAGCCTCGTCAGAAATAACTCAGTCTAACGAGGAAGGTAGCGTTAAGAAAACTAAATACAGTTTTGCCACAATTAGGATTATCTCAAAAAAAAATCAAGAAAATCGCATCATCAAAAGAAATTGGTAAAATTGTCATATGTAATGGTTACAAACATCCAACCAATATTATCCGCTGCAGAGGAAAACTTAGATAAATCTAATTTGTACGTTGAGATATTTTTTTAGCTCTAACAGAAGTTTGATACAATTTAAACGACCCGGGATAAAATTGTTTATCAAACTTCCAATCATATAGCTCGAAATTCTAAAGAGTTACAAGTAGAGAATGATAAAAACCGGTACCTAAAGTTGGGATGCGAAGAAGTGAGATTAAGATTTTGGAATAGATTGTGAGTGGCACTTTCATGGAAAAGAAAAAAAGAAGAAAAAAGATAATGTTTTAACACGCGAACAGGCAACCGTGCGAAAAACAGGTAAATTTGAGTTTAATTGGTCTTGCGATTTATTGATTGTCATCGCAAAAGCCAATCGAACAGGAAACTGAATCCGCTTGAATTGAAATAAAAGATCAGTTGGAATAATTGGAATTCATAGTATAACGACTTCCTCTCCTTTGAATTTACCCTTGATGATTCTCGGACAACCGCCTACCGTTGCACAATTTTAGATGATTCAGATTCCGCAACATAATTATGATTGATCCTACTTGCAGCTGTAAATTATGCGGCAGAGTTCCTGGCACATCAAGCGAGTTCAAAAATTCCGTGGGATAGTTGGCATCTTCATCCTCGTTGGTCGGATTTGTACAAATGCAGGTCTCGCAGCGTTTTGACTTTAAAAAATTAAATTCAAGCTATCGACGTCCTTATTCTTTGCTGCTAGTATAGCCCGGTCACTAATACAATCGAAATTATTTATAATTTTGTGCAATGATGATGAGCTTCTCCTTTAAAGATGTGAACTCACAAAATTTTTACGGAAACGATATCAATCCAGTCGAAACGTCAACAGGAATTTTACCATTGCCAAGCGTCAGCAGTTGTCTCGAGAATTCAGTAGACGAAGGTTCAATTGTGGTCAATTTCAACTTTTTAACTTATCGCCACAAAGACGACGATTTCAGAAATGCATTAAGTTCATCGTCAGCATTAGATTTCTGGATTACAGGAAGCGTTTGAAGAAAATCTCCAGTGAGTAATATCATATAGCCCTACCAAATCGTCTCAAATCACTTCGTAAATTTTTTATCGTTCGGTCAACTACCTCCAAAGCTCGTTTATGCGCCATCGTGTACTCATCCCAAATGGTAATTCTGCATTCTCGCAACAATTTCGCCGTCGCCGAATTCTTGGTCATTGGTTGACTCATATTTTAAAGCAGGATTGATGAAGTGTTCATTTCGTTGAATTTGAGGTGGTGATTGTGCAGAGCGAATCTGTGCAATACTGGCACGTCTCCATTCATTTTCTTCTGCCATGTTCCTCTTGAGTTTGTTTATCACGGACATTTTGACTAATTATTGCACGTCGTCCAAGGTTTAATCGTATAATAAAAGTCATTAGTCAAGCACATTTTCTAAAAAAAATATCGAATTGATAAATATGTCATTCAATTTCAATTGATCGTAATGTTTTTACCGTTGTTTGCGGATGTGATGCGCGATATTCGACTATCTGGACCCACTTTCAGTGTTGGCTCACGTGAGCCAAGTGACCATTGAAGTATAAACACAGGAATGCTAGATAGGGTACTTATCGACGTAACAAACACCACACATACACAACTTGTGTACATACACTCATAGCGCACCGAATGACTCTGTATAACCGAGCATATTTTCTCTATGGAAAATCGGTAATTGCGTGTTTTGCTAACGCAGTTCTCTACCATGTTTGATACGCATATTTGTTTGACATTATCATTCCTGTGTTTATACTTCTATGCAAGTGACCGATGTGAGCGAAATTTGTTTTCAATGTTGTCTCACAATGACACCGATCATGGCTCACCGAGCTCACCGACTTTTATTCACGTTCACATATGACGTTTCTTTTGTATATATAATATATAACAACACTCATAATTTTTCATTTTCTCTTCGAAAATCCAGTCCGAAACGATTGCACACAAAATCCTATACAAAAAAGCCATTTTCGATTTTTCAAATTTTCCGACTTACGGTGGGTTTTTCCAAAATTAAAAACCTTCTCTTCCTGGCATTTACAAACAGCTTTTGAGCAAAATCGGCAACGTCTGTGACAATTGATAAATTACGTTACATTTTTCACACCATTTTTATATATAGTTAGACATTAGAACCCATTTTAACTAACCGTTTTAGACAACATTTGTGTTTGCCAAAACCAGTATGCGCAAGTTGGTTCGTTATCACATCACAAACAAACAAACCACAAACAAACCTTGTGCCAGTGCAAGTCCTGTTTATTAGTCCAGTCCTAGACTGGCAAAACGAAAGGTCACTAACACAGCGTCGTTTCACTTATTTATTTATTTACTTTTGCTCGACAGAAAAGTCCTTTGCTACAGTATCCATTAGATGTTGGAGAGTTTTCTGGGGGTTCGGATTATTATTACGGTCAGTCATTTAAAGGATTTAAGTTGATATATTAGCAGATATTTGAGATAGTTTTGTTTCTTTCATACTTTTAATCTCACCACAGAATAAGCCTAAAATCCGTGTCTTCTTCAGCATTAGATATTTTCACTTTATTCTCAAGTCGTCAAAGATGTTTTCGTAACCTCGCTAAATCCCTTTATCTGGTTTGTCTTAATTTACTGTGGGTGTATTTTGAATAAAGGCTTTTTCGTACTTGTTATATTTGATTACTTTTAGAATCTATATTAAAACATACCCACCTGTGATCTGACATGCTAACGGCCAACTGAAGTGATACCAGCTTTATTCGGTACTATAGTGAGTTTTTGATTCATTTATTAAAAAAAAAACATATTGTTAGGAATTTATACCAGAGTAGCTAATAGCTTTTATTTAACACAAACACAAGAGAAGAAGAGAGAGATTTTGGGAGATTTTTACAAGGTATAGTTTGCCTGTCACCGTTTAAACGTATCTTCAAAGATTTTTTGACGCGGCTGCAGCGCTATTTGCAATGTATTTGAAATGCGTCTGAGATGCGGCAGAGAAAGAGAGTGAAAATTGTTAGTCGCAACTTCGTGCAAAAAATATTTGTGTTCTCTGAATTGTTATGCGTTGGGAACTTTATGGTCAATAGAATGCATTACTTGATTTCTGTAAATAATTTGGTATCACAATAAATTATTGAAGTATTCATTTTGTTGGGACATATGGAGGGAACTTATTTACATGTTGGTCAAATGAGATATAAAAAAATAACTGTTATACAGATTACTTGTCGGGCCATTAAGGTGTCAGGTAAAACTTATCTATTGATGTTATCAACTAATTTGTCGTATCTGTTATACACTATATATATATACTATAGGTTACTTTATTTGTTTGTAAAATGCTATATAGATATACTTTCTGGGAAAACGAGCTGTCAGGTAAATATTTGTAAATAAACAAAAACAGTGTATCTGTTTCGCAGGTAACTTGCCGGAAAAATAGTAGCTGTCGGGTTACAAAAATTGTATACTTGTCAGGTAAATCAGCTGTCGGTCATTGAGTTAGCAAGAAACATATTTGTCAAGAAAGTGGAAACTTACTCTTATTGTGTGTACTCATTTGATGTCGCTTGTGTAATTAAGATTAGATTACAATATAAACCAGTTAAGAAATCATTTTATGTTATTGTGCCGTTGCTTTAAAATATACCTAAGATGTTTAGATGTATCGATAATATTTGTGTTTCATAAATGTTCAGTGTTTGTGTTAAATCATCAGTTCTATGTTTGATTTAAAGAAAAACATGTTTATGTGAGTATATGTTTTTTCGATCTTTTGATTGCGCATTGAGAGGTTGTGGTGAGATTATCAATATTTACATAAAACAAATATGTTTAAAATACAAATTCTATGGAATATAATGAATAGAATCAATTACAGATCCTTTAATTTAACTTAATTGCTCTTAAAGTAAAATTAATTATTGTCTTAAAGGATGCGCGTGAAAAAAAATAAATGGTTTTTGTGTTTTTAACGCATTTTCATGGGACATTACCCAGAGCTGTAAGCCGGACGACAATAAAAACAGCTTATTAACATCGATTATTTACATCCGGCGGCGGATAACCGCAATTCTTTTACAGGCAAATGTGAATAATATACGAGTAAATAGTTTTTTTGTATAGCGCCGATTTCATTTGACCGAAAAGAGCATGCACACTAACTGGATAACAAATTTGGACTTTGGACACTTAGCAAGTGTATTGTTATCATTGTGAGAATAATATACTTGAAAAAATGTACACTCAATAGTGCATTCTAGTCTTTATACGAAGTAGAGTTCATATCAAAGAAGAGAAAGAGAGCGAAAATTGTTAGTCAATTTAAATTTAAATTTAATTATTTGCCGAAAATATTACAAAATCACAAAGTTTAGCTCATTTCACGGCTCTACTAGAGACGGTTTGAAAATACATTTCATTGACATATAACAACATTTTTATTAAAGTGACGTCAACAGCCAAAGTTAACTGATCATTTATTAGTTCAATTAACAAGGCATTTTATCATTTACATAACATTCATCCGTTAAGGTCCATATGCTGCTTTTGATTAACGAAGATTACCAAATTATCATACAAAATTTAGCTGAGATTACAAAGAAGATTATGAATTTGTGAAATATCGCCGCAGTGGTGATTTCTAAAAGTGGCGCTAACGTCGCATTTTCAAAAACTCTCCACAAGCAATACAACGTGAAATCAGGTTTTATGCACATTATTTCACGCGGAATTTTGACGCTTGATATTGGTGTTAGTTTTATTTATAGTTATGTTTGATACTATTTATTACAATTTGTTGTTGATTTCTTTAACTATATATAAATAATGGAACATTCAACAAACATCAAAGCTAATCTCTACTCATTATTTGATCACAATCATTTAGCTTCTGATTTTGGAGATCAGATTACGCGTACTCTAATCGCAAAATACAAAATTCATTCTACACATCATTTTCACCATATGTATAATTAATAATACTACAAAAACTCCAAACTAAGGAGATCACTTTATACTCCTGTGTTGTAAACTGTGCCAATCTGCGTGGTCCAAGTTTTGTATCTCCGGTGGTAGTAGCTGGAGACATCTCCCTTGTAAGTACTTCAAGTTCCATGTCGGCTTGTGGTAGGTGTTCTGGATCGTCGAGATAATATGCGTCGGTTACAATACATTGCTGCATTTTGGCGTTATCAGACCATTTATCGAGGCTCTTTAGGCGATCGAAAGGAAATTATTAGTCACAACCTCGTGAGCAGTTATATACGATGCCAATATTGCCGCTTAGTGAACTCTTATGCGGTGGGCAAGTTGCTAAGCGGTAAATACAAAAAATCGTTGACAATTGGAATGAAAATAGTTTGGCCGAATAAGCTATTTAGCCGATTGTCGTTTGGACGAATGCCGTTTAGCCGAATGTTCGTTTAGCCGAATTGACATTTGGACGAATTTGCCGTTTAACCGAATGACCCGTATAGCCGTTTAGCCGAATGATTATTTAGCCGAATGATAATTTATCCAAATGAGCCGTTTAGCCGAATAAAAAGTTTTGCCGCATGATTTATTTCTTCATATGTAGATTACACCCTGCTAATAAACGCCATTTTATATACATGTGTAGAAACAAAGAAACAAATCATTCGGCGAAACAGTTCATTCGGCTAAACGGCTAATTCGGCTAAATGACCATTCGGATAAACGACCATTCGACTAAACGGCACATTCGGCTAAAAGACCATTGGGCTAAACGGCATTCAGCTTATTCGGACTAATGACTTATTTGGCCAAACGGCTTCCGGTAAACGGCAGTCGGCCAAATAGCCATGTACCGTTTGGAAGCCATTTCAATATACCGTTATAATAACATTATAAACTGGTTACATTTTGCCGTTATTCTCCGGTTGTAACGGTCATATAATAACGTTATACTGGGTAAATTAAGACAAGGTAGGTTACAACAAGGTAACAATATAAAATATGTAGGTATGGACATTACCGTTGCAGTAGAGACGATCTGAAAAGGTTACAGTAACGTTTCTATAACGTTGTATGTGTTAAATTTTTTGACGTTGGTCGTAATCAACGCGAAAGAATCGATCATATCAGGTTATATACTGCATAAATTTAGACGTTACTCACCGGTAACAATGTAACAAATTAAAATATGTATAGACATTGCCGTTGCAAATACGTTCTAGTAAGGTTACAGTAACGTTGTAAACGTTATATGTGTATATTATGTTGAACTGCGCCATATAGTTGTGAAATTGGCAAATTGTCAACTGATACACCTTTTAAACAACTGATAAAATAAAAACAATATTATAAAATGCTTTAATCATTTAATTAAACCTCAATATCACAAAATTAAACATAATACAATTCATTAACAATTACACAATATTTACATAATAAAGATACTTGAATACAATTATGTGTATATACTATACTATAATATAATATATTTTACTTACCCGCATTCTCATTATTATTATTATTAATTTTCTACTTGGCATGACTTCACATTTCACAAAAATACATTTCATAATAAATCGGATTTCTCAACATTCCGTGTATAATTGCGAGTTCAGACGTTCAGAGAAGTGAAACGCCGAGGCCGAGCAAAGTGTGCTACAACTACAACGCTACATACACACACACACACACACACATACACATACATCCAGAATGTGTTCGACATGCGGTGCCTTGGTTTTTTGCTGCATACAACGGCGTCCCCGCTATCGCAAAATGGATACGTCCCAAGTCTTTCGAATTGGCAAACACAGCAGCAGAGCGCTCAGTTGTTGTTGTTGTTGTTGCTTCATCAGTAGAGTTTTTAGTATGTACTCTCGTATCTACAGACACATATATTATATATCGTACCACGGATACTTACTATATGTATATACATGCTGTGCGGAAAGTGTGTATGTGTGAGTGAGTTTCTGTCTGTATATACCCGTATATATTTACCGTAGTATACAATTATAGCAGCTGCGTTGCGCTCGAATGCTCGACAATTCGCTTCAAGGCGAACTCGAAACACATTACGGGATTTAGTAGACACAATTATTATATCTTTTTTATGGTTTCGTCGTTTCGTGAGACTTGTGAGGTAGCGAGTGTATATAGAGCCGTAAAAGTTTTTATGTTTCTTTTTTATTTTTATTTTTGACAGTTCGCTTGGCGGATATATTTATATAAAATAATTAGGGTCCCACATAAAAAAAATTGTATTATATACTATATGTATTCTAACGTAGAATTACATGGATAAGAAAGAATGGAGCGAAGCTCGGTAACAAAGGAGAATAAAATTGAAGCTCTACACACACACACATATACCCACAGAAAGAGCGGTATTGGTATATTATATACATCCCACATAGTATTTATAAGACTTTGATCGACGCGCTAGACCTCGTAACTTTATACATATACTTTATACTTGTATATAGTACAGTATACGAGTATAATAGATGTAGCAATATACGCTGTAGGTATATATGTAAAACGACACGCCAGGGGATTTGATGGACAGGATGAAGTCGGGTGCACGCTGTTATTGGATATTATGCTTTGAGCGATGTGTCCTACTTGCACAGTGACATATAATCTATCATCATATCATTCTGTCAAATCTAATCGTACTTTAAAATTAATCTATACCATAAAAGTAATTAAAAATTATATACAGTTCACGATATAACAGTAAAAATTCTACATATGAGCACACACAAATAAAACTCGCTTTGTGCTGATAAGCAAAACACAAATACACAAACCAAAAAAAAAACTCCGATAAGAAGTACTGTAATATAATGTAGGAGTAAACGGAATAGCAAACAACCGCTATTGTCTGATAAGACTTTTGTATCTATTGTATACTGTATGTAATTTGTTAGCAAGCACGAAAATACGTTTATCGATGAATGTGAAAATATCCAATTTAATTACGATATTTTAATTGGATAGCAACAATGAAATCCGGCTGCACCCATATGCCAAAACGAAGCCATAACCATAAATTATACGATTTTCTAGATTTACTGGTATTTTTATATACTCGCACATATGTAAAATTCTGCTATAAAACCGTTCTATATATACGAACCATACACAACGCATACAACCATATCGAATATCTATGTAGTACATAGAAAAACAGGTACCCCCACTCTCGGCAACCAAACTAAAACTCCACTTTCTATGTATATATGTATATACATATATTATATACTCTGGCATATGACGCAGCACACGATACGGTTGTGCGTCGATGCGGGTTTACCAAGCACTTGGTTGAGTGTACACTACGTTCCGTTGAAATGTGGTGTTTTATAATGTAATTTTATATAAATGTAAATGTAATATCGCATGTTGAAAAGGTAAAAGTTCAAAATTACCATATTATTATTGCATATTATTATTTATTAGCTTTGTTCATATTTTAATTAGTAAATGGATATTCGAGTGAGTAATACCAATAACTTATAGTTGTTAAATATAGCCAGTAAAATCCATTACTCATGTTTCATTGTTTTATGTTTCACGTTTGCGTCAAATATTTTAATATTATAATCAATAAATATGTAAGAAGTATATGCGCTTTTTTAGTAAAATATTGTATTTCAAATACAAGCAAAGACATATTTATATATTTGGTAACTTCACTGGAGTACATACATGTGTCCATCCTGAATTTAGCTAGAATATTCTCGATAAAGTTAGTTTAATCGAGAAATATATTACCTTCTGCCCTATTCTGTAGCCAAAATCTCCACAAAGTTCTGCAGCATCAATCGCATCATCTTCACCCATAACTAAGTTGATCTGGATGGATTGTATGACCTCATTTTCATTATGAGAGGTTTTCGATACCAAATCTGCTGTCTCTAGCGGAGTTTCCTTTTGCGTGGTACCTTCAATAAAAATAACATCACGACCTTTTGTTATGACCTCAGGGCGAATATGCTGCTCGCATATGGACCTTTACTGACTGGATTAATCAGTCAATAGCCTTTTGTGTTATCGCAATAGCCTTCGAAACGTTACATTTTTAACTTCGGGTCCAGCTTTAACCTTTTCTCTTTTGCTATCATTTGCCATTTTTCAAATACGTTGCCGTATTCATTGGCCTCTGTTCAGTAGCTCTTTCCTAAGTCCGCGTCAGATAGCATACACTTGGATTTTTAGTTACAGTACGTATCGTCCGCTCGACTATTAAAAAAACACAAATAAATTAATTACTCTGATTCAGAATCAGTATCACTTGTTTCTTATAAAATTATATTCATAGCTTCAGGTTTCCTTAAACCTGTTATTTCTGGGTCAGAAGACATGTATAAATGATGTAACGCTTAACTCCCATTATTAATTGTCCCGCAGACGTAGTGCGGTCAAAGTTGCAACTCCAATCATGAAGAGATGCAGTCGGTGCTGTAGGAATAGCTCCAGTTGCTCATATGCATGCGATTCTTTGGATAGACAAAAGCTCGTCAGCAATTGTTTTAATTTTAACACTTGGCCACCATATAATGGCACCAAAGGTTAAAATTGGTCTAATCACTGCTGTGTATATCCACAGAATTACTTTTGGCCCCCATTTAGACCAGATGGCTCTTCTACATTGCCACAGGACTCTGGTAGCTTTAAGTATCTTTGTTTCGATAGTTTTTTTTAAAATAAGAGTTTCCTATCCAAAATAACCCTTCAATATTTTACCTCGTTGCTAATAATTAGCTCAACGCCGTAAAGTTTTGGGTTTTTTATTTAAATTTTTTTTTTGGTAAATAGTACCATATCTATCTATCTATCGCTATAGGGTTGAGCTCCACTAGTGCATCTCCGTTGTTGAGATTGCGAGCGAAGGCGGCGTGAGTGAGAAGTCGAGCAGGATCTTGGGCACCAAATTTAGCCACTCGCGCGTCGTTCGTAACACCACAACCCACGGTCACGGTCTTTACGCTTCGCTGCGCTTGACCAGGGCACCGTTATGCCGGTCAACGGGAATTTGTTAAGGATTTATCCATAGCAATTGGCGCTTAAGTTCGTTGACAAGTGAAGTCTGAGGTGAACAATTTATCAACGACTATTTGGTTGCATATTTTTGTATGATTTTTTATACAGAGTAATTTTATATGATCATCCTAACCATTTTTGCAGGGTTTGTTGAAAAACGTCTATTTAATGGTAATTTCAGTCTCTCAGTGTAGTAAGCCGCAGAGCAAAAATTTCCTGCGCTACAATTTCGGCGCGTCTTTTTTAATCATTTTTTTTTTAATCATTGGTATAAAATTACAATAGATACATTTTGAATATAGATGAAATCATAGTATTGCAACAGCTAACCTATTTTTTTGATAAAAATATGATTACAATTCCTAGTATAAGAATCAATGTAGACCCAAGTTACAATAAAAAAAAATAGTTTAGCTTTTAAAGCAAAAAGTGTCGATATATTGTTCATAATGACCAGTATCGATGACTTGATTGCTTTAATGACCATTTAGCCGTGTAGGAGGTGACTATTTTTGTCATGGTTTATAGCTATTAATTATTTCACATGACTTATTTGCTTTTATGACTGGACTTGTCACTTCAAAAGTATGCATATGCTGTAGTAAGTATTCATATTATTAGGAGTCCAGATTTTTTAATTTTTATCAAATAACATGGCAAAATTGCATATTACCAGAGTTTTGGTGATGTATAGTCAAAAACCCTATATATCATCTCAATTGGTTTATGTATTTGCTAGTCTTTTACTTGTTTAAAACTGTATTGTTTTAGAGTATTTTTCCTGTTTTTGAAATGATTTATTTTAAAAACTTTATTAATAACAGCAAACCATTTTTATTATTTGAAAAAAAAAAAACATTTTGTGAAACAAATAACAGCAAACCATTATTATTATTTAAAAAAACAGTTTGTAACATCTGAACTATAATTACATATTCTTTTGACCGCTTGACTGAATACATTCTCAGACATACATTTAAGTTGATTAGAAAATAGTATTAACAGCACTTTCAATGCAGAAACTTCATAATAGCTCTTCTATATTGTTCTGAGGCTTTAGCCATGCATGAGAGTTATTTTTACCAGTTATAAATTTCCGATTTATACACGTTATGCAAATGCGTAATATTAAGATAGTAAGTCAAAAATAATAACTGTCGTACGACATGACTTGCTGTAGAGTTGTAGCATAATGTCGTGAGTTTGAACCAAGATATTTTAATGTTTTATTCTTAATCTATGTTTACGGTCCTCTGGGGGCCATTATACGAGAAGGGATGTATGAATGTGTTGCCTATAAGATAGGGTGCCCTTCCGATCAACAATGAAAACCTTTCAATTCCATTAGCAGATCGCGACCTTCCAACGCCAGGCAATGCAAAATTGTCCATTTACACGGCTGGTAGATATATTCCTAGACATTTTTAGTACAAATAATGGTGGGGCAGTTCTGCTATTTGATATGTTGTTGTCTAGGTATGTTTAAAAAATCTAAGTATTCACCCTTGAAATGGGTAAGTAAAAGTATAGTTTTCAACTTTTTTTTATTGTAGGCCAAATATCTAAGTCCCGATATTTAGTCCTGGTATTGCTTATAATAAATCAACAAAAGGAAGCCGCTGACTTTTAAGGAAAAAATTTACCCAGCTGATCCGCAACATAATCAATCTAACCTGCGTCGTGTTTTTGCCTTATCATCAGCCTGGCTCTCGATGCCCATCTCTGATATTTGGTGCATTTTCGCATGTAATTGTAATTATTCGGAATTGTCTTCCAAGTACGAAAATATATAATCCAATCGTAATTCGGCCAATCGTGATTCGGCTAATCAAAATTTGGCTAATTGGATTTCGGCTAATCGAGTGACACCGTATTACACAAAGGATTTGAGAGATTCATGAAATATATCTTAAAATATTCTCACTAAACCATAAAATCATAGACATGTATATAGGCATAAAAAAGCCTACCAAAAAGCTGGCCATTTAGTCGAATAAGTTTTTAAATTTCATTCTGCCAAACGGCCATTTTGCTTAACGGAATTTCGGCTTAATGGCCTTT
>JAAAKO020025841.1:0-14151 GCA_010015015.2 Bolitophila cinerea
CCATACTCCATAACAAGGGAGGGAGAACCCCGCCTTGAGGAGTGCCTCTTTTAGCCAAGACTTTAACAGTTTCACCCACCGTATCATAGTGGACGATCCTGTGCTTAAGCATAGAGTCAATCCATATAGTAACCGTCGGACCGACGTGATGAGATAAGCAAGGTCATGAGTTTACCATCGTGTTGGCATTAGCGTCGTAGTCACTAACACTTTACGTTGACATTAGTCCAATACTATAGACAAATGCTACACCGATAACAGATGGTACTGGAAGTACATTATCGTTTATTTGATGTTGTGGATAGAAGAACATTCTTACGTTTCACTATGTATGACCTTTTTATACGATCGTCCTAACCTAAAATGATCCTTCAGTCTACCATAGAACGTGAAATGAACTTTAAACTTTATGTTACGGTCGTGAACCTTCACGGATCGTCTGCGGACCTCAAAATTGCTACACGAGGTTGCTTACGACTAGTAATGGTCGAAGGACATCGTAAAGTGATGGTTAGCGTTGCCATGTCTGATGATATATCGTTATTTTGACAAAATTGAACAATGTGACGATATTGTTTTAAAATATAAAATATATATATATAGAGAGATTTTAAAAGGAGGTTATATTAGCTATATTTTGCCTTCTTGGATATCTTCCCCTTAAACCCACTACACCCTAAAATCCTTAAAAGCGTCCACTTTAAACTTCTTAGGGTGATTTTGCTGAATAAAAAACACTTTTTCATATCTAAAAATGCGGCACTAAAGTAATATTTATAACTTTTACAAAAACAAATATTATTTTAAAAAAATAATGGCTATTTAAGACGAAGAGCAAAGTGATGAATATTATCAAAGCCAAACATGGCAACACTGGTGTTGGTAACTGTGTCGTATCAAGACACGCATACTTGGGAAACAAATCTATAGATAAAAAAAACAAGGGGGGGGGGGGGTGGATGAAGTCAGTGTGGATGAAGTCAGTTTTAATCGAATAACACACAAAAACACGCAAAATGTTTGAGCTCCATTGTAGATCTTCTCCACTATTTCGATGTTTTTGTCTTTGCACCATTTGAAGGACCCTTTGCTGTAGTAGCCAGATGTTAGAGCAGGCCAAAATAAAGGTGAAATTCGGCGTTTTCTAATAAATGGCAGCAATCTCTTCTGGAGGCACTTTTTCGCATAAATAATAGTGCAAGTTGCTACGTAAGTCTGACTTCTTAGCTCACAAATGCAAATCGCTTGTTACACGAGAAACTTCTTTGGGGAACTTTGACTTTAGTTTTGATCTCAATTTTTCCCGAATTTTCCTCGTTCTTTTGCTGTATAATACTCCTGACCTGGTAATTGGGAAAAACTTGACAATACATAAAGCAATCGAATTTTGAGAAAAAAATCTGACTTCAACTTTTTAGCTCGGTGCTGTGCTTCCAGGTTATTTATATAAATCTTGTCAGGTACTGACTGTACTTTGTAAGTCTTAGGGCCCGCAGCTGCTTTGATTTTGCGAACTTAAGTTTGCCGCCAATTTCAGATGCGACAGCCTTGAATTCTTCTCTAACAAAACAACGATTTTCTATGACTTCTGTGGGCAAACCTATTTTTCATCCAGATCCGATTTTCCTGGCAACGTTCAAGGCTCTATCAAAAACCTTTAGAACATTTGATACAGTTTTTTTGTGAAACCTTTTCCTTGTTGGCATTGGTTTTCTGATTCCATCGTGGATTTTCTTTAGAAAATCGAACAATTAATTCGCGTCTTTTCACACTTCCGATGTTATAACTCAAACTAAAGTTTACATAGCGGAAAATTCTAACAGCAATTTATCAAACAAATTTAACACAAACCCTACTGTATGATTTTTTTTTTGTTTGGGAATTTTGTGTTTATAACATTTCAAAGTTAGATTTTTTTCTATCTCAGTACTTACTTGACATGATAACATAAAATATGTTTTGTTTCTATAAAATGACTAGGTTAACCAAAAAAATCAAATAAATGACAGTTAAAATGTTTGCTTGTCTCACACATTTTCCTAATATATTCGAGTTTAGCCTATCTTTGGATATAAATTGCGGTGTAGTGTAGATTACTGCGATTGAATCTATATTAGTGTAAATGTTTATTTTGTAAAACGCATTTTGTTTTTTTTTATTTCGAATTGAATTATTTGTTCACACAAAGGTTAACAGTACGCAACCAAATAAATTAAATCAATTTTTGATCTCTTTCTTGCATGTTTTTTAGTTATAATCTAGGCAAATCAAATATAAATAAAAATATAACTTTTATTAGCATATAACTGTAAATAAAAAAGCACTGATTTTAGTTTAAATGTCAAACTTCTAAATTAGCGTAGTACGCAAAATTAAATTAGTTTGAATTGGCTTATCATAAAAGCCTTCGGAGGTGGGTTAATGCAAATAAGTTAGAATTAATTTAAACCTTGTCCAACAAAACACGGCAACGGTAATATAAACTATTGTATTTTTTAGCGAACACCAAATTGAGAACCAAACAAAAACAAACTATATAAAATACGACATCTATATCTGTAGACTAGGAACGGTCGATTTAAAAATAAGTTGAAATTATACTTGCACTCAGGGCACAGAAGTTGTAAAATAAATCTCGATTTTTTTTGTATTTTTAAAAAATACAAAATAATAATGTTTATCGCCAGCGCACTGCACTTGAAATATTATAAAAATTAAAGAAGCAAGTAAAATAAAGTTCTATGGAAGACAAAATGGTAAATAAGTTATTTTGGATAAAAAAGATATTTTTTTATTATCTTTAAAAAAATAACATTATCATTTTTTAAGTTAGATATTAATTTTTAACAGTGAAATTAGTTATATTTTTAATTAAATTTGAAATAACTTATTGACATATAATATTAATCTAAAAAAACATCATCCGAGATATTTCAGTTTAATTTATTTTTTTAATTTCACTATATAATTCATCACCCTTTCCAAATCTCGCCATAAAATCAACGTAATATAAATATTCAACATAAGTTGAAAAGAAGAGGTAAAAGTGAGAATTTTCAAAAATATCTAATATTGACATTTTGAAATTTAGGCTTGCCATACTAAAAAAATGTGTGACAACATGCCAACCAAAAATTTATTATTAGTATTACGCCATTTTAAAATAACCATGACAATAAATTGTAAATTCTTGATATTTTTGGAATTATGTAAGAATAATGTTAAAAATGAATGAAAAGCAACACACCACAAATAATTAACATAAATTGTCCAAAAAAATGATCAATTTATGAGCAAAAAAAAATAACACAATTTTAATTCTTAATTTTTTTATCAAAATTATTTCATTTTTAACACAGTTATTGCGTCAGTTTGCTCCAGAAGAATGTCGAAATCCAGAAGTGGTGGCAACTAAGAGCAATAATACTCTAGAGGAGAAGTTAGGTTATGTTTTTGTAATGAACATCTTATTAAAAATAGGCAGTCAGTTTTAACGAACTTGACGAAACATAACGAAAGACCAGTTTAAAAGACCACTTTTGACGTTACTTGTGTAATGTCTATGCTTTTATATGCACAACTATTTTTCGTAAATAATACGTTATTAGCGATTTGGTAGATGTATGTTTTGGAAGTGTTTAATGGAAGTTTGGTTGTTTTTGGTTGTTTATTTGGAAGTTTTTGGTTATTTTTTATATATTTGAGTTTTTACACTTGTGATTTCATTATTAGCAAAATTGCTATAAAGTGGACGTGTATAAAATTACCCGTTATACAGTATAAACATAAAATTAGTTTATTGTTTATAAACATAACCTTAAAATTTGAGTTTTTTGTGCCGATATGCCAACAAAATGCTGTGTAAACGGATGTAATTCCGTAGACATTCGTGGAGTTAAAACAACGTTCCATGCGTAAGTATGCAATTATATATATTATAATTTCATTTATTTTATGAAGTATTTGAATAAAGTAAATTTTTAATACATTTTATTTCGTTTTAGTATTCCAAAAGATGGAAAACGGAAACTCATCTGGCTAAATTCTTTAAGAATTTTAAATCAGCAGGATCATGTTTCTAAATGTGGGCATATATGTTCTAAGCATTTTAAGGATGAAGCATTTATCTCGAACACAAACAAAAGAATACGTTTGAAATCAAATGCAGAACCGTGTTTTTTCCTTAAAACATCGCCGGCTGAAAGGTAAATCAATATTATTTATTAAATATTTATTTTATTTAAAACATTTTTTTATAGTGTCAATGTTGAAGTTCTTATGGATATAGATGAAAATGAATTAGCATCATCACACTCTTTGGATGAGCAATCGTGTGTTAGGAAAAAAGAGATAAGGTATCCTGGAGATATTGGTACATCCGAAACAACAAAAGCAATAGAAGTTTGTTTAAAGCAAATCACCAAGCAACGTAGTGTAATTGGATCATTACGAGTAGAGAACCACCGATATCGTAATAAGATAAGCAGCCTTAATGTCCTTTTGACCACATTGAAAAGCCAAGGTTTAATCTCGGATGATTCATTTGATATACTAAAGGTAATTTTTAATAATTATTATTATTATTGTCTTTATAACACAACTATGCACATTTACATATTTAAAAATACACATATTATTGGATACTAACAGAAATAAATTATATTTTTTAAATAATAATCGTTTTGCAAACACGCATTTAGAAATATATATATATATACACATTTGATTTACATGTTACATGCTACACTACCATAGAAAACAACAACATAACACGTAAACCACTTCTTTAATATTATGTACACATGAACTAAATTTATGTAATTTTTTTATAGAACTTCGATGAAAACCCCAACATGCTGGACGAGTTGAAAAAAGGCAAGGTATTGGGAAAATACCCACCGGCGGTCCGCTCATTCTCTCTCTGCCCAGCAAAGAGCGTATTCTTTTAACGATTCTCTCACTCAATTCCAATCTGTATTTACATCTTGTTTCCACTTTCTGGTAAGCGAATGTTTTACAACGTTTAGCCACCATTTCGGAGATTGCATGCGCTGAATAGGTTGTGCATTTTCAAAAACATAAAACATCAACAAAAACAATACAACACGATGTGTTGTTTTTTAAAAGCCAGATTGCATAGATGAAAAAGAAACATGTCGGTTTAAATAGGTATTAATTTGCTCGATCATAAGACGCTAAAGACTTTAGATAGGGAAGGTAACACACTAATCGATCGACTATCTGGTGGTACTTTAGTAGAGGATTTTTGGGTTAGCGTAAATTATAGATATCTTCCAGGCATTCGGATAAGTTGAGGTCGATACAAAAGAATATATTAGTTATGACTTGTATGGCTGTGTTTTATATGAGTTTGAGAAATTTTAACTTAATTTGGTTGGAGATTTGATTAAAAAAGGGCTGTATCCATCTCACTGTCACAAACTGTTTTGAAGTCAAAAGTCAAACTCACAAAATAATATGTTGCGCTAGTTTGTGTAGCGCAGGAATCGCCAACAAAAAACTGGTTTTAATCATCAGGTAATAGCGGGTTGTCCAACATGTTAGATTCTCCAAGATTTTTTATGTTTTGCCACAATTTTGTACTGGTAAGTCACAGTTTAAAATAATGTGTGAATACTTAACCTAGGACTAATAATTTTGTGAGCCTAACTTCTTTTTTTATTAAAACACTTTTTGTTTATCATTGACGGGTTGCAAATGTAATCTTGATGGACAATATCTCTTGTTATTGTTATTACGAATTACGAATAAATATTGTTTTTAAAAGTTTAGTGATTTTTGTGTTAAAACTATCCATCATAAAGTCTTTGGTGAATAGTTTTGGTAATAATGTTTTCCAATAGGGTATTTAATTTAAAGGTACTAGTGACTGGTGGTGGGCAATAAACCAAAAACTATATATAATCTCCTCGTTACGCTTGGACGACAATAGTAACCTTGCCTTAAGGTTCTTACTTCTTATTAGAAAAACAACTAACTCTATCATACTGATACAAGTTAAAGCCTGGTATGCTAACGGATTTGTTGGTATTGTTTGGTTTTAACAATGTTTCCGTTATATCTAAACATTGCGTTAAATAAAAAAACTAATTTCATTGTGATGTGCAACTTAACTATGGCCGTTAAAGTGTCAAAAATTAAAATTTTTAGATATCTAATTGTTATTTAGTATTTGTCCAATTGGATTGTAAGTACTTACTCTATTTATGTTTCCGGCCTAGTTGACATTTAGAAAACTTTCCCCGGCCAGAGTATACGCACATTTCCAAGGCCCTTTCCGAGATACAAAGGTCATTCACATAAGAAATCATACACACAACTTAAAAGATAAATACATGAGGTTAAAATTAAAAGATGAGATACGATAATAATAATTATTAAACTACTAATTTTATACTAAAAATATTTAATAAAACATATTTAACGATAATGATAACATTTGATTATTTTTTTTCATATCACTTTTGAACATAATTTAACTTTGGTTTTGATACACGAGTTTTGCATTTACTTTTCAATACGATCCAAGTCTGCCATGGTGTAAACTCGGGTAGCTTTAGCTGCATTAGCTTTAATGATACAAGTTATCCCGATAACTTGTAATGTGTGGTTGCTTTTTATTTGGCCTTTGTGACAAAGCTTCGCCGCCGCCCTTAGAAATATAATCGCGTAAAAATAGAGTCAAATGTTCATTGGGGAAGAAACGGGTATTGCTGTGGCCATGTTTAGGTCAGAAAACTTAACGCCTTTTGATTATAAATAACCAGAATAAAAGCGATTTTATTAAAGAACTTAAAAATGTATTAGCTCATTAGCTCATTTTGAATATTATTGATCTTACCGGCGATTGCGCCAACATTGGGTTTATACAGTACTGTATAATGGTTACGAGAGCCGCAAAGAAGAAGACGGGGCTTGAGCTCCGACAGTGTCTACGTGAAATGGTCATGTCGAAAACGGGCAACAAGAAAACTATTTTAAAGCCTGTACTATGTTATACATGGTCCAAGCAAAGTTCCTCATCTAAATCAAACGCAATTTTTGATGCGGATACGGAAGAAGCGGAACGAACTGAGGCAATCGACAATATACTTACCTGGATTCCAAATGAGCCTGATGAAGTTTCGAATGCAGAGATGAGATGCATCGCCAAATGGCCATGTCCGATTATGATTTATTGATTTTATTATGTTCAATATACGCTTTTAATCTCTTTGTAGAACTACCTTTTTATTTATTTCTAATTATTTTCATTTGTAAAAATTTCGCAAACAGTTGCATATGTTTAACGTTTTTTTTCTTATGAGACAGCAGAAATTTTTATTCCGAAGGGGTTGTGAACATATTTATATATATCTAGGCTAATTAGACATGCGTATTATGGTTCACCAAGCAAAAAACTGCAGTTTTGAAGCCAGTCTTCGGTTTTGAAATATAAGACGGTTTAACCGGTTTTATCGTTTTTTTAGATGTATGTTTATATTTTTTAGATGTATATTGTATAATACTTTTTTTTGCAGAAAAGTCAATATTGGAGAAGATTCCGGTGAATAATGCAGATTTAGGAATATCTGGAAACATACTTTAAAAGCCTTAACCTGGTTTGAAAAAGGTAGCTTTAGAGTAAAAACTCAACACTGAACTTTATCCGGTAATTTTCGAATTTCTAGAGAATAAAAAAAAATCCAATATGCCTTATAAATGTTACAGGGTTCAACACAAGTTAGTGCGCCCCGAAGAACATGATGGCTTTGCGAAATACCTACTGTACATTTTTGACATCATTTTGAAATCATTGGTGATTTTTCCAACGTCGAATCATTTCCAAAAGATGGTTTTGGCTTAATATCATAGCGATCTTTGTATAGGAAAATGCGCGATGGGATTTAGCGCGAAACTTAAATGCCTGTTCTCGACGTTTTTTAAAAGGTTAATGAAATTGTTTTATTATCCAGAAAAGCTTATAGCATGCGCAAGCGCATGCATGACCTTAGCGCATCCCGCATTTTTAACAAACACAACAAATTTCAAAAATAAAAAACCATCGCACTATGTCTCAATCGCTCTAAATGTTGCTACGCGGAAAATCCTCTCGCTCTAACTAAATTGAACCTAAAAAGGTATATGATGTGTGCTACCATGCTCCACATTTATATTGTTGTTTTTATTCGTGAGATTTTTCAATAGATAAGAGAATTAATTTATTTCAAAGTAATAATACGAGATTTTTTGAAAGTGTACATAATTGCTATAATTAAGAAACTTATATCCTTATATTTTTATGTGAGCTCAGATCCAAAAAATATTATTTTAAGCCATTGCACGAACTTGAATGTCTTCCCATTACCTGGTAAATACAAATCTAATACAAATCACTAGAATGGTGCTAAATCTGAAATGGTACCAAATGCTAAAGTCAATGCTAAACGCAATATTCTCCATCAAGTCAAATGATTTGTTTCTGTCTATAGTGATCGGCATACGCAGAAACACCGATGGAGAAAAAACCGTCCGGTCTGTTATTTGCAGTCGGAGTAATCGAACGGGGTTTCCGTTAAAGTGATAATCACTCCAAAAACGACGGGGACGGAGAAACCGTGAGTTTTTGACCTAAAAAATCTATGCCTCTGAAACCGTCACTACAGATGGAGAACTTTACGATTTTTATAACTTTTATATTATATCAATGGTTATTTGGGTCAGCTATATACATTAGGTCTTTTTTATACCAGAAAGGGACATAGTAAAGGTTATTTCGAAAGGATACAACGTAAATTTTACATTAGAAAAAAAAAAGCGAAATTATTCTCAAAGATAAACAAGTGGCAGTAGGCGAAATGCGTGACACTCTGTATGTGTTAGCAAAACTAAAAAAGGCTTACAGTCATTTTGATGGTTGTGTGCACGAATGGCACAAAATTTGTGGCCATAGAGATGTGGAGGTGGTACGAAAACTGAGCGTTGGTAGACTTGTGAAAGGCGCAAAAATTGTTTAGTGAAATGTCAACGAAACGTGTGGTATATGTCAGGAGGGAAAAATGACACGTTTGAACTTTCTCAAAGAGTCTAAAAAGAAGCAGTGGATCTAGTTCACACGGACATATGCGGACTTATGCTAACGGAGATCCCATCGAAAAATAGTTATGTACTGACCTTCATACTAGGTATACTATTACGCAATAAATCCGAAGTATTTAGCAAGCTAAAAGAGTACATTGCATTGACGACAACGATGTTCAACAGTCGTGTAAAAATACTCAGATCGGACAGAGGCGGAGAGTATACTAGAAAATAGATCAGTGAATAACATACATGGCAACAAATGGTATCCAGATGCAATATACTCCACAGCAAAATGGCACAGCTGAACGAAAAGGTGGAAATAAAACGGTGTATGTTATTGCAAGCGTAACTTGGAAAATCGTTTTGGGGTGAAGCGGTGATGATGGCGAATTATATACAAAGTCGATTGCCAACGAAGTTAGAAGTTACTCCGTGTGAAAGTTGGTAAGGACGAAAGCCAAACATTTCTCATTTCAAAAGTTTTAAATCGAAGTGTTTTGTTCATGTGCCGGACGAGAGAAGGCAGAAGCTGGATCGTAAGGCAATACCAATGATTTTGGTGGGTTATGGTGAACAATCCAAAGCCTATAGATGTTTTGACCCTGAAACAAACCGTGTGAAAATTAGTAGAGACGTCAGATTTGTCAATCAATATGAAAGTTCAAATTAAAAGAAAAAAGTAATCGTGAGTGAATCAGCTGAACCGTCGATCGTTGAGCAGGGTTATGATGTTCAAATCATAGCAGATCCCGAAGCAGAAAACGACAGCGAATGTGATGTATTTTACAGCGACGAAAGTGTTCATGATTAATCTGAACCAGTTTGACGATCTGAGCGATCTATAAAGGGAATTCCTCCCAGACGTCTGATTGATGACATAAATATCGCTGCAACAGAAATCAAAGAGCCATAAACGTATAAAGAGGCAATAACTGGCCCAAATAAAGTACAATGGTTGGCACCGATGAAGGAGGAGATATAGTCTCTTAATGAGAATCAGACTTGGGAACTAACCGAGCTTCCTGACGGCAGAAAAACAGTCGGTTACAAATGGGTGTTTAAATTAAAGTTCGGCGCTGATGGGACAATTAGTCGATTCAAGGCACGTTTAGTTGCACAGGGATTCTCAGAAAAATATGGAATCGACTATGATCAGGTGTATGCGCCAGGTCGTAAAACAAACGACGTTTCGTATTTTGCTTTCAATATCGCAAAAGAAAACATGAAAGTGATACACATGAATGCAAGAACGGCTTTCCTGAATGGAACCATCAATGAAACAATTTACATGCGACAGCCACCAGGTTTTACCACCATTGAGGACAAGGAGAGACTCGTTTGTCATT
The DNA here is from genome assembly GCA_010015015.2 of Bolitophila cinerea. Taxonomy (NCBI): domain Eukaryota; kingdom Metazoa; phylum Arthropoda; class Insecta; order Diptera; family Mycetophilidae; genus Bolitophila; species Bolitophila cinerea. The sequence goes on from JAAAKO020025841.1 coordinate 10,431, forward strand.
TAAAAAATGGTCTTTACGGACTCAAACAATCGGCGCGATCATGGAATTTAAAATTGCACGAGAGACTTATTGCAATGGGTTTTATCCAAAGTATGGCTTACGCATGCCTGTATTCTAAATGCGATAAAGCTACAAGGGAATGGTGCTATATTTTTGTGTACGTGGATGATTTAGTCATCGCAAGCAAAAATTTAAAACACATTGAAAAGGCAGAGCAAGAAATCTCATCTGAATTCCAGATCACAAATTTTGGCGAAATGAAGAACTATCTTGGACTGGAAATTTGCAGAGACAAAGACGGCAATTTTTTGGTGAATCAGGCGAATTACATCCAGAAGGTACTAGCAGATTGTTCTTTAAGTGATGCTAAGATTTCGAGTATTCCTTTGAGCACAGATTTTGGTAAGGATGCACGTGCATCAGATATACTCACGGATGGTGAGACATATCAACAGTTGATTGGTTGCTAATTGTATTTATCAGTAAATACTCGCCCAGATATCACAGCAAGTGTCTCGATATTAGCACAAAGAATCAGCCAGCCTACACAAGCTAATTGGAACGAGTTGAAACGTGTGCTTAAATATTTAAAGGGTTCTGCGAAATTGAAGCTTTTATTAAGCAAGAAAAACAATTATGTTCCGCTTTTGGCATATGCAGACGCTAATCGGGCGGAGAACAGACCTGACAGAAAATCGAACAGTGGTTATATTTTATTGGTTTTTGGTGGTACTGTGAGTTGGTCTTGTAGAAAACAGAGCTGTGTAGCTTTATCTTCTCATTCCATTGTTTAATTTTCGTTGTGAATAAACCAAATTTAGCAAGCATAGAGAAAACTCCCCATGCTAAATTTTTTGGAATCGTGCTACCGAGTCTGTAGTAATACAGAGAAAAAAAATATTTTAAAAATGTTATTTTCTAGTATAGCACCGACTTTAGCTGGCCGTTTCTCTAAATAGTCGGCGGTCAGCCGGCTAGAGAGATCAGCGGCCAGCGGCCGCCGAAATATAAAAAAAACTTCGGACAGCCCACTTCAGCCGGCCGGCTTACACCTCTGACCGCGCGTCGGCGAACAGAAATTGAAAATTGTATTTACAACGGCATTTTAGAAAAATAAAAATAGAAAAACTGAAAACCGTGAATTGCTCTAGCAATTATAATAACATCGCGGAAAACAAAAGCGGCAAATGTTTTTGAAGTGCGGCGCGGGCGACGCGGTGAGGAAAACATCAACGGATGCTCTCTGCATGTGCAGGAGGAGCGCGCACGCAGGCGCCGGCGAAGAATGGGTGGGTGGTGGGTGCTGGGTGGTGGGTTAGCAATCGGCCCTCATGTATACACAAGCGCACCGGGCTGCCGCACACAGCCGCTCTGCCGCCGGCCATAATTCACGCGAATTAAAATTAGAGCTTTCTTTGTCAACCGAAATTAATGCGGCCCGGGGTCGTCCCGAACGCGTGCCTGCGCGTGTATTCAACACAAAACAGCCCCAACTGGCATTTGCTCATTGGAAATGTGTGTATATGTGTGTATGTGTGTGTGTGTGTGTATATACATAATATCTACTATTTATGACACTGTACAAAATTTGTCACGTCATGTCCGCACGGGCTATAACATAGTTTTATTTAATTAAGAAACATTTGTGGCATGATCCGGTTGATTGTATAGCACCTATATATACCTCTATAACTGTATAAGTATGTATTATATGAATATATATGCTGCCTATGCTGAACACTCTGCGTGTTCGAGGTTACGGTGCGCATATAATATGCTGCTCTGCACACCATGTGTTACCCGAATTTAATTAACTCAATTACAATTCTGTTTACTCATTCACCATCATGCTCCTGTAGCTCTCGGCGTAACTGTATTACGCATATACATACACATCAACTCATCCAGGATATATATACAACCAGAACGCATAATATGTGGAGTGGGGTGGAGCGGGGGTAGGGATAGCACCACATAAGCGGGTGGAGCACGCGCGGTTGCACAGAGTGTTATCAACTGAGTATTTTTATAGAATGAAGCACGATGGCAAATATGTAGAAGTGCTCGAACGTGATCGAAATGGCTAAAATTTACGGGAATTGTTCGCAGCAGACGCGCACGCCGCCCGCCCGCCGGTTCGCCATAGCCGCCCAGGCGCCACCCGTTGCCAATCTGCGGCGCCAACGTCGTCTTCGTCGGCCATATACCACACATACGATCATATATGTATATACTATATGAGGAACCTGCGCCCATTGCAGGGACTACCTCTATACAGATATACTCTCGCAGGAGCACAAAGTTAGTTTTGCTACATTATGAAAATTAAGTCGATTTTATGGGGCTTAAAAGACTTGAATTATATGTCAATTTAACGATGTAGAAAATAGAAAAACTTTTTCGCGTCGTGCCTGATGGCAAGTTGGCGGCGGCGGCGCACGCTACACAGCCCCCAAAAGCTCGTAGCGTATACAAATAAATTGTGCCCACCGAAAATCTGCGATAAAATGTTGGCATTTTTGTTCGCCAGCGCTTTGGAAAACGTGTTTGCGCTTTCCCCGGCACCGAATTATGTATACACAGAAACCCATACACAGAAACCCATACACAGAAGCACACACACACACGATATACGAAATGTCGTCGATCCGAGATGCGCTGCAACGCACACACACACACGGAACTTCCTACACACATACCTATAATTTGGCACACCTGGTGTGTCGTGCGGTGGGTTTTGGGAATTTGTAAAGACTATACAGACTATACAGACCACATAGAATACACCTCTGACTATATCCAGGAATAAATAAATTGCCTTATATTGAGAACGTTTCGGGAGAAAATAAATTGCGAAGCTTTTGATTTGGTTGTTTGCGTATGCGGTTTGTGAAGTTTACCTGTGCGCCGGAAAGTCAATTTTGTGGCAATAATTGAAGAAGTTCGGCCCGGCGAATATCAAGATGTTTGGCTTTTCAATGATTCTCTTGATTTGGATACACACGCATGCGGTAGGGCAAGAGGTGAGTAAAAATCTTTTTGAAATGTTCAAGAAAGCTCTTAGGAAAATAGAGGATGTTTAGAGTAAATATTACATTCAGATTGAAACCTATGTTTTTTAGCCGCCGGACACTGACTAAATTTCTAAAATCGGCGATATATGGTCGCCGACTCTTTTAAACGGCCAACCACCACTAGCCGCAGAGTATTTATCGGCTAAAATCGTAAGATTTTGGCTAAAATTTTGATTTTCAAGTACCGATTGCCAAGTTTTCTAAAGTGCTACCCGTTTTTTTTACATTTTTTTTTGTTTTTTCACATTAAAAATAACATATTTATACAAAAAATATTAAAAAATAAAAAAAAATACAAAATTGCAATTATTAAAGAAACTAGTAAAAGACGACATTTAAAAAAATATATTTAAAAACTTAAAAAATAACTTGTAGTTAATTAAACAACTTGTAAAAGACGAAATTTGAAAACTAAATTATTGAATACTTTTTTATCTGCTTAAATCGGAAGATTTTTTTTAAGGACCGATTGCCGAGCTTTTAAATTGTTTACATATTTTTACGATTTCTTAAAATACCAAAAAAATAATTATTAAAAAACTTGTAAAAATTAACATTTAAAAAAAATACTTTATAAAATTTGGTTTAAAAAAATAAGGATATTTAACAAAAAAATCTTTAAAAATTTAATCGAGTAAAATAGATAG
>JAAAKO020025852.1:0-14148 GCA_010015015.2 Bolitophila cinerea
TAATATGATAAATAAAAAAGCATTTAAAAGGATTTATTGAAGAAACTTATCATTTATCTTTTAAAATATATAAATATATCAGAATATATATATACATACATATATATTTATATTTCAGCTTTTGATTTTGAGCCGTATTTGCGACGTAGTATACATTTTTTTACTCGTATTATCTTGAACTCTTGAATAAATTGCAGTGCAGCGTCGCGTCGATTTTAGCAAATTTGTATATCTGATACTGAGGATATTATAGTGTTAAATTAATGCAAAACAAACAGCTTAAGTTTTATATCTTTAAGTTTTTTTTAGAAAACTTTCAACGATTTTTTTATGTTTATCATCCCTTTACCACGCTTTAATTTTATGTCTAATTTGTAGCTATTTCTAGATAAATTTAAAAAAAGGGTATTGTAATTTTTACTTTCCTCATATAATAGGTTCTGTAAAGATTCCACAAATCAAGTCTAGATTTAGACATTAAATCTCAAAAGTTTCAAATGGACTCTTTAGATACAGTATTTAAACCCAACAATCTTTCTAGAGTGCCAGTAGCACTTCTAGTTGACCTGACAACTTTTGCTTAGAGGGATCCATGCCATTTGAAAAATAATTGCTACCTTTTTGGCTATAGTATAGAACGTTCTCGTTATCTGGGCTCCGACAATAGAGTAAGTTATATATTAGAGAATTCATTTCAGGATTTTAGGTTACTCTGTAACCAAATTTACCTTATTGGACAAAGAGGTACGGTTGGCCTCTTTGTCCATAACCGAAAATTTCGAACTTAATTACTTTCTGTAGAGAAAAGTTAATTCAAATAAAAACTGTTCTTCGAAGTTATGTTTTAACATGGATGTTAAATTCCATGCTTAATTTCAGTCTGACAGAGATATTGGCATTCCAAAAATACAAATAGGGGACAGCTTTCTAACTCATTTAGAAGAAGCCTATATGTCTCCGGCCTTCGATTGTATAAAGTCGATAAATTCATTGGCAGATTATAAAGCACATCCATGCTGGTAGTTGAACTTTATCGCATTACACTAAAAATGCCGATGCAAATAAGCCGTTGGAATTTCTCAAGCTGTCGGATGACAGTGACTTATCGTGTTCTAGTCTTATATATTATTAAACCAGTCGGTTATTGTGTTAAGTGCAGTCTGCATAAGATCGAAATAGTCTTGGACTGTTTGTGGGTTGTTTACATCCAATCGATGTTCAACTTCGTAGTTGATTTCTTCTATTTCCCTCGTTTATTGTCATTGAAATACTGCTGCAATTCAATATGCACACGATTATGAAAAGCTTCACAAACGGAACGGAATGTTGGGACTATCTGATTTTCCATGAGCTATAATAATTATAACTTTACTGTGAATGCCATAAATTGATTCTCTAAATGTCCATCTATGTCAATAAAAAAAATTATATTACAGACAGATACTTACAATATACAATACTTTCCTATCCATGAATATATTGATTTTACAAACACGATAATTTAATATATTGTATTTGTGTAATTAATAATTTATTTTAATATTGCAGTCTTCTAAAAATCTCGAGGAAATGAGAGAAATTGCGGCTCGTATTTGCAGAGACTTTTTAACTGGATCATGGAAAACTATTTCTGCTGAAGACATTCAATTTAGAAGAATCAGGTAAGAATTTCATTTCAGTCAAGTAATTGCCCTGTATGATAAAATATTTGATTTATACATTTTGTTTCAGTGGTGGTTTGTCCAATTTTCTTTACTATGTCAGCCTTCCGGATAAGATTGATAACAATAATGTCAATTCACCAACACTGACCTCGGTTAAACGACCACGAACAGACAGTTTTAACAATACCATACAGGAACCTAAAGAAGTAAGTCTATACTGTGTGATCTCGATTATTCAAAGATATTAATTGTATGCTTCTTTCAAAAAGGTTCTACTTAGAATTTACGGACAAACTCACGGAGAACAAGCCCTGGAAACGGTTCTAACAGATACAGTAGTTTTTACATTGCTCAGCGAACGCAAGTTAGGTCCAAAGTTGCATGGAATTTTCCCAGGCGGAAGAATAGAACAGTACATACCAGTATGTAGTGATAATAATTTAACACAATGAATCCATACATAAACTATTTTTTTAATATATTTTAGGCAAGACCACTGTGCCTGTCTGAACTCAGCGATCCAAAAATATCCTGTAAAATAGCTGAAAAAATGGCTAAAATTCACAGTCTAAACATTCCTGTGTCAAAAGAACCGGAATGGCTATGGAAAACGATGGAGCGATGGCTGGTAAAGGTTGAATCGGTGCTATCTGAGATGAAAACTAGTGACGCCATTGAAGAAGATCAAATCAAGAAAATGCAAAGTATAAATTTCCGGAAAGAGCTCAACTGGTTGAGAACGACTATTGAGAACGAAGATTTTCCCGTTGTATTCTGTCACAATGATCTTCAAGAAGGTAACATTCTTTTTCGCGAAGACCAGTCGCAGGATCGATCCATAGAGCAAATGAGGTAATTTTTTTCACATACATCAACATTTTTCATATATAACCGATTCATTTTCAGTTGTGTTGCAAATATGCGTAGTCAGGTTGTTTTTTTGTCTAAAAGATTTTTTTAAATAAATCAAATTTGTTGTAACAGTATTTCGAGCCGCGTCTGGTTCAGCTTCATTGAAATTGACAAATACACCCACACTAGTATATAATAACTGTATATCACACGCCTTACACAACGCCTGCTGTCCGTGTTGCACATGTGGCAAATAAGGGGTTAAACACAGTTTGCATTTAGAATGTCTTAGTAATGGAAGGAATTAACTTGTGCATTTCAGCTCATCCTTCTTCGATGATTCATCTGCGCTTGATTCACACTTTGAGAGTATAATCATTTCAGCAGACCAAAAGGACAACAATGATTCTTCACTTAATCTAAACTTCCGGTAAATGCAATTTATCTAGTTTTAACCTATTTATATATAAAAAAATGTATTTAACAGCAAAAGGTCGTTTATCGAGAACCATGATGACGACTGTGATTTAGACAACACACGGGACTCTGTGATCAGTGGAGACTCTCAAAGTACCTCAGACAACTGCGATCCAGAACTTATGATTATTGACTTTGAATACTGCGCTTACAACTATCGTGGTTTTGACTTGGCTAATCATTTCGTAGAGTGGACAATGGACTACAAGAACGAATCTGCACCGTTCTTTTACCACAAAAAACATCTGTACCCTACTAAGGAGCAAGTGGTTGGTTTTTTAGATGTGTTAAAAATATGTATGTTACTGTTTTTTTTTTCGCTTAGGAACGATTTATTACCACATATCTTATCCAAATGAGTTCATGCCAAGACTATATACCAAGTGCTTCAGAAATTGAAGATCTCAAAAACGAAGTATGCTGTTTCACACTGGCTTCGCATCTGTTTTGGAGTTTCTGGGCAATTGTTAATGTACACCAAGAGATCGAGTTTGGTTACTGGGTATGCTTTAATTAAAAATAAAAAATTAAAAAATACTAATTATAAATAAAAATCTATGTCTCAGAACTATGGTGCGTGCAGAATCCAGGAGTATCTTATGGCGAAAGAAAAATTTATCAAATCAAAGGGATTGGGCTTAAAGCGCAAACACACCCTTGACAAGAGGCAATACCTGGACAACAGTACGCCACGCCCATTTTAATCGTTTGCAACGTAACTTATTGTCGGGAAGCACCTTTCGAATTTAATAACCTCGATAAACACGTTGAATACGTGTAATCCAAGTTACACCTACGTACACACAAACACACACATAGACACTTTCAAATTAATATACACCTTCGTCAAATCTTCATAGCATAGGTAATATTATAAAATGATGTATGAAAATGTAATGTAAATTGAATGTGATTGGTGAATATTTATCAAGCGGCCTCAATGACTTAAATCGGTGTTTACATTATTTATTTATAGTCATTTTAAACTTATATTTTACCAAAATTTAATCTGAAATTAAATAAATTCTAAAAAATTAAAGTATATGCTTTTTAATTGATATATTTGTTAATTAAATAGTTGCATAATGTACGTACAGTAAATTGATTATATTATTTACTATTTTGCAGGACTTAGTATTGCAAGGTTACCAAACGGTATTGCTCACTGAAATATACAAAAAAACGTATTAATAAAGGTGTAACGACTTGATTTAGAGTACACATACCTTATTCTGCACATTTAAAAACGTTCCAACTGGAGTTTCTCCAGCAATAATGCGATCCTTTGTAGGTTCTGGAACGTTCTTAATTATAGCATCTGTATTCAATACAATAGTACCGGGTGCATAAAAAAGTGTCTTCTCAAGCTCTTCGTTTAGTCCATCAGTGTCTCGTGTTACTCGCTTAACAATATCTGTTTCTAGAATATTAGCAGGATTCAATTGGCCCAAAGAATCTCTCTGTACGTTATCAAGTAATTGTGCGGGATTTAATTGGCTCAATGACTCTCCCTGTACGCTATCAAGTAATTGTGCAGGTTTCAATTTACTCAATGATTCTCCTTGTACGTTATCAAGTACATTTGCCGGATTCAATTGGCCCAATGTATTCTCAGCAAATTTCGATGCATTGCTAAGTTCTTTCTGTGCCACTTCTATAGGATTTTGTTCGTTTACTGCGGCAATACCAAATCCTCCAAAGGGTTGTGGCCGAGTCGTCGATTGTTGTGTTGTTGCGATATTGGCCACTTGACCGACAACTTTACCAGGTAATTCCAAAAGTGCTGATAGATTGAAAGGTGCTGAGGATACCGTCCCCATTTTGCCCGCAATTAGCATTAAACATGCTGATACAAAAACAATTTGGATATTAGTCATTTTAAGTTTTTATTAAACAATATATATGAATATATTTAAGAGAAGAGAACTTCAAATACTTTCTGAACAAATACACTGGCCACAACTAGTATTTATACACCTTTGGTTTGGACAATTTATAAATGGTGTTTTTAAATTAAGCACGTTTTTAAGACATTGTTACATGTCTAGCACAATAGAAGATTATTTTTGGAATATATGCGAATTTCCAATTGTTTTGTTAGTTTTATTATGATTAGGCACATACACGAGGCGGCGTAATTGCATTTTTGAAATAATCATACAAATGTTATTTTAGTTTCCGTGTACTTGAAAGTATAAGAAAAGAATACGTGTAGATTCAACCATTTGCATTTATATTGTAGAATATGAATGTAGTAGCTTTTTTAAAATTTGAACACACTGTTCTATATATAAGTATTCATCAATTAACTAATAGTGATGTGATTTAATAATTAATCCTAAGTAATTAGCTATGAATTTACCCGACGAATTACCCTGAAAGGTAATTGATGATAACTTGGGCCAGGATTTTAATTTATCATTAGACGTATCTCTGATTCGGATAATGTGAAATTATAGTTGTTATCAATTTTGAAGTAGATTTACAAATTTTATAATATCAAATCAATATAATGTGAATTATAACTTATGATATATCCAGATTTTCTAAGTCTGCGACCGTATTATTACAGAATTGACATAATATTGTAAATTTTACACAAATATCTGCTGTAAAAACAAATCCGAGCCAAAACAATATATTAAAATTACACAATCAACATGCTTTATTAATTGTACACCATCGTAGAGAATCAATCCTCAATAGCGATCTTAAATCATAAAATCTACACCATTGAACTCTCAATTTATTTGTAAAGTTTATCAGGAACTGATTGATTGAAACTACGGATGCATTCCATCTAAACATAAGCAGTAAACCTCTCTGGGAAGTCTAACAATAAGAATTACTTTCATCAGTTCTATATAGTAGCCATTGAAATAGCTAGGTATTTTCTTAATTATTGCCTTTTTTGATAAGATTGAAGGTGCCAGATTCCCAAGGCAGCTACAAAATGTAATATATATATATTTTTTCAGATCTTTAGGTACAATAGGTACAATTGGGTTTAACTTTATATATACTATCTTGCTGAGTTTAAACTTTTTTTATCACAGTGATCAGAATTATATAGTCCCTTATTTAAGGGCATCCATATTCGCGATTAGACATAAGCCTAAAATGTAGATCAGACATAAATCAAGATGTATATATGCTATATAATTGAATTCAATGAAATATTTGCGCTAAATGTAGCTATCTCAAATTTCTCTTTGCTGTAACTTCTCATTTTGAGTTTGAATTCAATTTGGTTCTTAAAAAAACTAAATTATCCTAAAAGTAATTTAAATACATATTTAAGCCTTATTATATCAATTGAATTATCCTTAGGACTACGAAAAAAAGTTATTTAAATAAATTTAAATTTGTCAATACAGTGGATAAATATTTAAATCCTGACAAGTTAAACGAGGTAAAACTACTTTCTACATTTTTGAATCTTATTTATTAAATTTTTGAAAAATAATATTTTTTCTTAAATAAATTGGATTTCGATAAAAAAGTATTATATTGGGTGTTCTTGAAAAAAAAACTGAATAGCTTAAGACTTTTTTTTAAATGTTTGTTAATTTCAAAGCCAATCAGGAGGCTCAAGTTAAAATAATTATAAAACATTACTTTTAACGTTTAATCGAATGTAACAGTAAACCGCAAAACCTAACCTAAATAAAAATAATTCTTTGGGGCATTATATATATATATTGTTTTCATAATTTTTGATTCAACATAATAAATACTATTATAAAAATTATAATATAATCAATTGTGAGTTTTTGAAAATGGTCGCGTTTATAATAAAAATGTTCTTTTTCGACATTTTTTTGTTCTCGAGAATCGAAAATTATTAAGCCCATTCTCAAGAATTCTCGAGAATTAGTACAAAATATATTTTTTTATAGTATTTAAGACATAATTTTATACAATATATTTAAAAATTCAATCAAAAAATGTTTATAATTACATATTTTAATTGCCGCAATATTTTTATTACCACATTTTTGCCCACAAACGCCGACGTTACATTAATACAAATTATATTAAATGGGTTTAAATATCCGTTTTTGTTTTTTTGCTTATATTTTACATAAAACATAATAAAACCGTTTAACCGAAAAATATTTTCCTATGAAAATGATGGATGATCTAACCTCTAAGATTTTTGATTTCTACGAGCATAAAAAATATTTTATTTTTAATAAATATTATTTTTTTTAATATTTTTTTTGGTAAAAGTATTTTCTCTTACTAATGTTTGTTTGTACAAATAACCAAAAAACTCTTTTTAGAATAATGATGTTTTTTCAATAACTAATACAGATACACATTTAAAGATATTATACATTTTATTAAAAAAAAAAACGGTTTTAAAAAGCATAAACAAATAAAAGTGTTTCTCGAACGATTTATATTTTCAGACAAAATCTGCTGTATTTACAGTCCAAATATTTTCATTTTTGATCTTTTAGAACATCATTAAACACGATTTTTGCATATAATCCCAATCCAATCCAAAAATGTCTAAAATGAAAAATGAAAATTTTAGAACTTATCCATTTTAAGATTTTAGAATGTTAATTCAGATGAATCTGACATGAAATTGATAAATTGCGTTCATTTTGAGATGACTTACGAAGATTTGAAAGAAACCCGCGTTTAATTAAATTAAATTCCTTAGTAATTGTGGAAAAAAGAATTATTGCGGCTGCGACCGGTCTTGTTTTATTAAAACAAATTAACTAGTATAATTAAAGTAAATAATATATTCTCGAAATAAATTTCTCGTAATCCGGGAAAAATATATTGCCCGGGAATTCTCGAGAATGTGGGAAAATGAATTCTCGAGAACAATCTCTAATTTATAAAAAATTGTAATTTTTAATATATATTTTGGTAAGTTATATAAACCGGAATGAGCGGATCACCAAGAGTGTGTTTGAGTCTTAAATGGAGAGGGTAAACACTAAATTACCTCCATCAGCAGGACCAAAAGGTAAAGATGAAGGCGAGGATACTATTTTCGAAAAGGTATAGTGAACTTTACGTAACGTTATTATATTACAAATATAAGATATATATGTATAAATATATACATATATTTATATAATATTATCATTACGAAAATATGTTTTCAGATTTTATGTACTTCATATTTAATACACATAAAACTTCTAAGAATCGTTTTGAAATGAGCAGTTCAAGTTAACAAAAGGTTTTCGATGCTTCATCACCAATTACACGACACCTCTGTGCCAATTATACATAAACACAGTGACGCAGAACACAGGTGCTATATGATTTGGCCCAATAACTTATGTCAAGTGCTGAACCATCAATTTTACTCGTATATAAATATTTAGTGTTTGCAGAAATCCATTAGTTATTCATATTACTTCTAGACATAAGAACCGTTATTAATTCAGTGTACTAAAATGAAAGTGAACGGACTTGTGATTTTGTGTTGTGTTCTATTGACGCGTTTCTGTGCCGGAAGCTCTGTGAAACCAGCAATACAAAATGAAGACGAGCTAGTGTCTGAGGATTCTATAACTTCTACTGTGAATAGTGATCTTGTCGATTTACTGTCATCGAAATCACCCGAAGACAATGTTGAAGCAGAACCGTCGACTATCGTTCGCTCCAAGAAGTCCAGCTATCCCGCCACGGTTTGTTTTGACATTAAACCAAATAAGCCCAATGAAAAACCGTATGTTTTATGTAAGGGAGGAGAGCAGCAGCAGTACGGTCCACAGAATGGAGGTGGATATGCTTCGCAAGGGGGCAATGTAGGACCAAAATCAGGATATTACTCACCACCTGTCCCACAACAAGGTTATCAGGCACCACCAAGCTATGCTCCACCACCCCCAAACTATGCTCCACCGCCACCAACTTATAATTCAGCTCCACCGAGCTATGCACCTCATTATGCACCACCTCCACCGCCACCGACCGGATACGGACGTCCTGTGTACAGCAGAGCAGCACCTGATATGGTTGGAATGTCATTAAATGGTGGCCACCCGTCATATCGGCACACAGCTTACGGTGTCCCGTCATATCAACGACCACCAGTTTACCAGCACGCTCCATTGTATCAACAATATCAACCTCAACCACAACCACAATACCCATCAGTTCCGGCAGTGTACCAACAACAACCATACGCAGCACCACCACCACCAACCACACATTATCATTATCCGGCTCCTGCTCCACAAGTGCCTTGTCCATCGAACTTACTAGTAAGCTGCAGTCCGCAAGTATCTCAGGTGCCATGTTCTGGATATCCAGCGCAATCGTATCCAGTGCAACCATACCCAGCCTATCTGGGCGCTCCTCCACCACCAAATATTGGTGCTGCGTATCGTGCTGATACAACAGAAGATGAACCATCTCAAAAAGCACCTGCACCTACACCAGTGAACTCCCAAACGACTTCAAACCACACAACTTCCACGGGAATACCATCAGCATCTACCCCAACGAACTCGACTACGCCTACGAACACGAGCCAAGGAAAGTCGGCAACGTCTGATGAGCCCGCTCAGCAAGAAAATCAGCAGAAACAAGAGATCAGTGACAATGAGAAAAAGACACAAGAAACACTTATGAAAATGGCCAAAATGCTGAGTACCACCAAGGAGCAGAATCAGAGTAACACCATAACTGCCAACCAAGATACGTCGGCCCCTGCGCCAGGATCAAATGCATCTGGAGGAAGTGCCGTTAAATCTGTGTATCCCGTAACCAATTGGTAAACTCAACGATTTTAGAAAAAATAGTGAAATTTAATAATAGATATAGGTTAAATAAGTTTTCTAGGATTAGTTTTATACTTTTCATAAAAAAAAGTAAAATTTTTTTTTAATAATAAAAAATATATTTTTACACATATGATATGGATGTTTTAGTTAAATGTCTTTATGGTTACGGAGAACAAAAGCATACTTCAAAAGAGTAATAGTAAGTAACAGTGATAAATGGGTCACAAATACAAGTTTATATATATATTTTATATATATATATTAAATATTTATATATACTATTATATAGCAACGTACACATAGAATTAAATAGGACGCAAGTACATATAAAAAATAACAATTCTATTAATTATAAACATTGCATATTTCATTGATAATTTTCAGTAATGCACTCCAATTCCATTACTTGCGAATTCCTTATAAAAACACGTGCCATTGTTCTATATTGTCTATGTAAAAAATATAACGGTGTTGAATTACAATGTCCACGCACACCTTAGTTTTTTTGTTGGCTGCTTAAGAATTCCTTCTTCCGTTTAAACTTTATGTATATTTTCAATATGTGGATATTTTGAATTCAGTTTTTGCAGGCGCATTTTTATTTAAAAAAATATAATACATTCATTTAAAAAAATAAAAAAACATATTTTTGGGTTCATGTGATAATTTAAACTTATATGGATATGGTTTAATTCTAGGTGGATATTCAGTTGACGTTAATTTTTTTTGTTTATATATAAATTAAACTGAATAATAATTATTGAAACCTTGCTTTAATTCAAATATAGTTATTTCTATAATATTTAATTAAAATATGTTTTTTATATAATATTAAAATGGCATAAAATAAATCGCTCTAAAAATATATATTTGGTACTATAAAAATGTGCACCTAAAATAAAATTATTGTGCTCCAAAAATAAAATATTGTGCACCTTAAAATAACAAGGTTTACCGAGAAAAAACATGCTCCGAAAAAATAAATGACCAACCAGAAAGTATAATCTGACCAAATAAAAAAACTTTTTTTCTTTTTATAAAAAATGCGCAAAGAGCAAAAAGGTACGATAAAAGAAAAACAAATCAGACTTAAAATTGATAAGTTTTGTCATATTTTTTAAAGTTATTCAGAATATTCTTGCTATTATAACCGTATGTGAGTATCAGTTCCTGATTTGTAAAAGTATGTATCATTTTTAATATCAATATTCGAGAGTTTTTAATAAAAATATCTTGAAAATTCAATACTGGAATTCAAACTTTCTCGAGACCTAAAATATGAATTCGTTTTTTTAAACTTTTTTTTTAGTTTTTAAAAAAATATATAAAAAAAGCTTCAAAATTATGTTTTGATTCTAAGATATTATATTTTTTTACAAACGGTATTTTCATTACTTATTTATTTTTAATTTGTTATAGCCACAGATTTAGCGCAAATATTTTTGGCACTCAAGTTCTTTACCGCACAATTCATAAAGAGATTGCATCAATGTCAATGTTTCTACAGAGATTTGGCTCAGATCATTAGCTAAAAATGCAACCCAAATTTTATAAAATGATCTAGTGACTCAAGCGATTTATAATTGTAGCGCTTATGTAATCTGTGTTTTGGTCGCACTAAACATGCCCAATTGGCCATATATATTCTTCAAAATAGTTTTCATTGGCGGAACCATAGAGAGGTGCATGGGGTAATTTTCACCCCCAGAGAAGATATATTAAAATATTATTTATTTTATTTTATATATTCTATTCTGTGAAATGGTAATTATTAAAGGTTAAAATAAAAAGTTCCGATAAAAATTAGAATTGTCCCCAAAAAACACAAATAAATAATAAATGTCACCAATAAAATATTTTTTGTGCCCAAACAATTGTACAAAAACCATACAAAAATCTCACTAAAATAAATCAAAAATGTGCGCACAAAAATGCACGTATTTTTTTTATAAAACAAATTATTTTATACAATATTTTTTTATTTTTGCTAACCTTTTTTTGTGACAAAACATATTTAATGTTAAAAAAATGTATTTATGGTAACAAACGTTATTTCTTGGAAAATCAATTCATTCATGGTAGCACAAATTTATTTATGGTAACAATCAAATGTATATTTTGGAAATTTTTTTTATTTATTTTCTCTAAACTTAATCCCGTTAATAAGAACGACGAAAGAAAATTGTAGTGTCCTAATTTTGAATTACAAATTCACGATTACAAAATTATGTTTAAAAAAAAAATTATATATGTTTACAGAAAAAAAGACAAAATTTGTAATTTTTTTTAAAAAACAGAATTTTGGAAAAAAAAGAAATTTTTTGTACTGATCCCTAAAATTCTTAGTTAAATT
This sequence comes from Bolitophila cinerea, assembly GCA_010015015.2. Taxonomy (NCBI): domain Eukaryota; kingdom Metazoa; phylum Arthropoda; class Insecta; order Diptera; family Mycetophilidae; genus Bolitophila; species Bolitophila cinerea. The sequence continues at coordinate 12,111 of JAAAKO020025852.1, forward strand.
CTCAATATATTGACAATATTTCCCCCCAGAATATTTTCTGGATCCGCCTATGCAACACTCAGAAATATTTGATAGTAACCAATGATAGTATCTGTGAAACCCATACATTTTTCTGGTTACCGTCAAATGCTTTCAAAAATAGAGTGTAGCTGTTATGCTTTTTGCTGTATCGTTTACAAAGAATATTATGTAGGTAATTATTGCACTCACAGAATTATACATATATCATAGAATTATATATATATCATACCTATAGGTATGCAGGAACAATATATAAAAAAAGATCCACAAAACATGTACGATCGATCTTCTATGATTTTTTTTTCGCAGAATTTTTTGCATCATAACTAGGGCAACCAAAAATTGCAATACAAATTAAAATTTTAATAATTTAATTTTAATAAATCAGGGTTTTTAGTGCATATTTATGGTTCATCACCTTTAATAACACTTTCTATTATCTTTTTGTGTTGGTTATCGTTTCCATCTGATTAAAGCAGAACTAATTATGTATTTATTAGCCAGTGCGATTTTTTTAGTGCAAATATAAATTTTGATCGAAAATCATGTATTATAATTCTATGTTATATTGTAGAAATTTTAAGTTTATCTATTAAGTACATATAAAAAAAATAAAAAAAATGTGAATTATATTTTTTTTTTGGTTTAAATTTTGTGTCTATGTGTATAATGAGCTTATTTTAAGGACTTAAAACAATGTTTTTTGGCTTATTTGAGGCGTTTAAAATCATATTTTTAGCGCTCATTTTAACTCAAGAAAAAAATGTATACAATATGTTTTTTTAAACTTTTTATACAATATTTCTGGATGTTATATATAGTGAAAGGAAATATTTTTATAGTGTAATTATGTAATTGAGCTTTTGTTGTTTCAGATTTATGTTTACGTGGTTTGTATTTTTATTAAATATTTAATAATTTTTCTTTCATTTTTTTACTTTTGCCTAACATTTAAATATTTAATTAATATTATTTTTTACAGGTTGCAATGCCTCTAAAATGATAAAAAAACAACCATGTTTCTATTATTTCACACATGATTTATATATTCTAACAGTAGAGTTTTATATCTTTTATGTAAGATTCAAAATATAATTTCGAAACAAAATGTTGTTTTCATGAACATTTTAAACATTTTTTTAGGGATATGAAAATCCATAAAATTTAAAAAATTAGGGAGTATTGAGATTGAAAAACAAAAAAAAATGAAATCTTTAACCATGATTGAACATCTTCATATTTTCCGAGGGAAATATAGATATAAGATATCGGAGGTTGACTTCCTAATGAAATAATACAAAGATTCTAACAATTGATCGAGATTTTTAGACGTCAAAGTAGAGTTGCGTCAGAATCATTCATATCGAAAAATTGCATCTTTTATATTTCTCTGTTAAATCCAAAAATATTATCTCATAACATAAAAGTTTAGTGGTTTTGCCGGAAAAGGGGCAATAATCTAGATAAAAATATCAATTAATGAATTTATAAATATGTTTATCAAACTAAGAAATGATCAAAATTATCATTGAAATATTGAGATATATTCCTCTGGCAAAATACAATACAAATAAAAAAAATATTGTTGGCATATTTTTTACGGATTTTGACGTATATTTTGAATTACCATAGTTTTAGTTTGCAACAATATTTTATGGGTTATTGATAAAAGGTATAATGAAGACAAACAATTAAAAAAAAACTTGGAAGTTTTGGCTTTATAAATCCAGTAAACAACAGTGGTATGTGTTTGTCTATGCAAATAAAAAAAACAATATAAATCCAAAAGTGTCACAAAATAATAAAAAATGTGCTCAAACTAAAGCCCACAATAAAATAAAAATCAATTTAGTAAGTGGTAACACACATTTTTCTTAGTAGCAATCATTTTTAAATTGGCAATTTTCAAATATTTTGGGCACGATTTATTTACACCCATGATAGACGAGCAGACATATGAGCCAAGACAGCTTCGCCAACAACAATATTTCATAAGACATAAGCGCTAAAGTCATAG